>JAUELC010270717.1:0-10297 GCA_031471745.1 Cryptochiton stelleri | reverse complement strand
GTATGATCTGTAGAGGAGGATGTTGAACCCCTTTACTGTACCCCAACATAACAGTTAAACACTCCTCAGATACTATATAGGAGGTGAATACAAACATGTATGATCTGTAGAGGAGGATGTTGAACCCCTTTACTGTACCCCAACATAACAGTTAAACACTCCTCAGATACTATACAGGAGGTGAATACAAACATGTATGATCTGTAGAGGAGGATGTTGAACCCCTGTACTGTACCCCAACATAACAGTTAAACACTCCTCAGATACTATATAGGAGGTGAATACAAACATGTATGATCTGAAGAGGAGGATGTTGAACCCCCTTTACTGTACCCCAACATAACAGGTTGGAGACTACCTGTCTACTTAGTTATATAAATGAAAGGTATGCTTTCCAGGGAAAAGCAGAGATCAAGGGGTCACAGGGGTGGTTTTTGCCAGCTTTATTCTCGGTTTTCTGCCACGTAACGGAAATGCAAAGTCATCACATTGGTGAAATACCCTTTACTCAATGGTAAACACCAATCAATTTAACAAACAAACTGTACAGGACTGAAGTATGACTTAAAGCATGACAATATTGTTAAACTCTCTATTATGTTGTGTCATCTTCAAATAACATTCAGCGCTTTATCCAGAATTGAAGACCTGCCCATCAAAAACACAACACAACATTTTTTAAAAGTTGTCAATCCCTCTACTATCTTCAGCTATGTTCATACCTTTATATTTGAAAAATTGTATTAATCTACACTTCAGTGTGTCTCTGATAAAACCCATGGTAACATTTCAGAATACCAGAAAGTGTTTTCTCACTACATGAAATAAATGTGATAAGGAGCCTTCTGTGTTAACATACATCTGTATATTATCGAGATCCGTTGTCTTAGAATCAGACCAGATATAAACTCAGCTTTGATGCAGCACTAAACACAGGAGGTAACAAAAAGAGATAAGAACAGAAAAAAGCCTGTGGTTAAGAGAGTGTTAGTAAGGTGTCTGTGTGAGAGTGTGCACCTGGTCAGAGGTAAACCAAACTGCCAAAATCTGTGCCATTAAAAACATCTTAACTTTGACCTATCTCTATAAACACCAAAATAAATCAGTATTTCAGACTTCCAAAGAAAACCAAACATAAGAAGAGAGCTAAGCCACATGTAGTCTCTCCTAGGAAATCTTGACACCTCTGTTTGAGGTGGAATGGAATCTCAAGTTGGTCCCACACAGGCTCTCAAGTTAGATGAGTTCTTGAATATGTGAATATAGGTTCTGAATCTATGTGTATATCAGACAAAAACCAGTTTGTCTTAATTCAGAGGGTATTTAATGTGAAGAAGGGTGGTTTTCTGTAGTATGGTAGTGGATATTCTCTCTGATAAGCCAGCTCTATCCACCAGAAACACTTCTAGACTAACCAATTCATCACACACTCTTTATCACCAGTCGATAAAATGTTGAGCTGTGAGGGACTCATCGTTTTATAAAAGCATAGATATCAGAATAAAATATCAGCAAAAAGGAATAGCCAGTGTGCCTTAGGGCTGAAACATTATCCCCAAGTAGGTCTGTTTTTGACCCCAACAAACTGATATTACAATATCTTTGTATAACACATTACCACTTACAAACAACATGATAACAACAAAATACTAATGTTACCAGGATCTGTCATACAGCAAGACATTAGACCCGTACAGGATTTCTAACGGCTTCACATGTCAATGGTGATGTGTTAATGTTACATATATCATCGTTTAATGTCTTGTGTTGCATAAACATCTTGGAGAGTACTGTTTTGCCATTGACTTCATTTATTCCCAGAAATGGGACAGGCTAAGTAATACAAAGACGAAAATTTAAAGGTCTTATGTGAGATGAAAAAAAAAAAAAATTATTGTTTAAAAGTGGTTTATTTTAATTTATTCTCTTCTAAGCTTTTGAGAAGTTAAAAACTGTTTAGTAATTGCACTATAAACATAATGAGTTGTTAACACTACAGTTAACAATAGAAGCTGAGCTGATTTGGTTAGTCAAAGATTATGTGTTTAAGAGTGATTAGAAATGATGACATATTCGGAGATCTAATTGAGTTAATTGGGGGCCAGGCATGTGCAATTAGCAATGAAATAAACAGATTTATCTCATTAACAGTTTCCATAACCTTAAATACACCTACCATCAAAATACATATAAGGTGCTCAAACTGATCATTACCCCATGAAATCAATCGTAGATTAAAGGAAACAATACACTTTATTAAGCCGTTGCATGGTTTATGGTAATGTTTCTATTAGCAGAATTAGAGGCTTTACTCTACACTACTATGACATGCACAGTAAGATGTCATTAGAAGGAATAAAAGGTAGAACTGGTTAGAAATTGACAGTTTTAATGAAGTGTCGTCTCTTGCTGACCCTTAAGATGGTTGTAACGGACAGACTAATCAATGGACACTCGTCAATTCATGTGAACCCATGTCTAGAAAACTACACAGATATCATATTTTAGATTTTAGTTCAGAGAAAAATAAATTCTGATCACAACCAATTCTTAACAAAAAGATATAAAAGCTTTACTAATTGTTAATCCGCTTTAAATAAAAATTGACAAATGCAATTGAAACATTTGACAGGAGCTTAATTTTCAGTGTTTCAAAAATTTAATATACAGTAGCAGACAAAAGTCACAACTCAGAGAAATGACAATAAAGACATGTTTGGTTTCTTAATTTTGATTTATTAAACCATAATCATGAATGAAGAAACAGTCAGCTAACAATGGGATGTTCGTAATAAGGCAGGGTATATTTTAACACAGGAAAACTACTTATACATTATCAACTTCTGAGTTTATCAAGATGACGTTTCGGTGTTCGTACTCACACCGTTTTCAAGCGATAAGTGTTATTGAATAACCAACTTCTAAATGCTACTCTAAGAGGGTATATTCTGCCAGTCAATGATACAGTCTGGATGGGCTTGTAGGTGGTCAGAGATGGCTGATTTGGAGTTGAGCTGTTTTGTTGAGGCTATGTGTATATGGAAAAAATATATATAGAAACCAAAACAATAGTGCTACCGAGAGAGTTTTAACATATAGTGTTATTGCACATCAAATTTAAATCCAGACAGGTCTTTGCTAGTTGAGCTGAAGTTTGATCTTTTTAATTACTAGGGCCTCTCTCAGCAGTAGTTCTTACCAGTGTTCACTTCATTCCTCATGATGGTTTAGTAATCCAAATCTAGAACCTAAACATGCCTATCTTGTGAATTAATTTGGTCTACTATATTAAATTGTTCAGTGGGAATCACGGCATAAACTTTTTTTATGATTAAGAGGTTTCATATCCCCATGTATAAGGTAGTTAGAGTTGCTCATAGAATGATTAAGGCAGTTAGAGTTGCTCAGAATGATTAAGGCAGTTAGAATTGCTCATAAAATGATTAAGGCAGTTGGAGTTGCTCATAGAATGATTAAGACAGTTAGAATTTAGAATATTTAAGGCAGTAAAAGTTGCTCATAAAGCGATTAAGGCCATTATAGTTGATCATAGAAAGGTTATTATTTCATTTATTAAAAATTTATCACCGATATAAATAATAAAAAGAATATCGCACAGTGAATTTTGAATACCATTATATTCCTCTCATGAATGGTGGAACGCACCCACTCGAGCAATATTTATGGTATTCAAACTTGACCGTGCAATATCTCCTATGTGCTTATCTATGAGGCAGTCAGGGCTGCTCACTGGACCCTCTTTGAATCTCCTTAATACAACGACTAGATCTTTTCTGACTCAACACTCCCATTAACTTGTTAACAACTCGGAATTCAGCCTCACCAGTTACCCCATCAGGCAATCCTGGTAATGGTGATATAATGTACCACCGGAGAACACATCCCTTAAAACCCACACTTAATTTACGACTGTCTTGAGTAAGTTCTTCTCCAATCACACAAACTACATCTACAAGTGTTCTCAGGAGATCCCTGTGGAAACACCTACGTGACCTTTGATAATTGTTGAAAAGTAACTGAGTAACTAACATGTAATAAACGTGGTCCAACTGAACAAATTGCATTAATGGTTTAGCTCTAGGACAAACATAACTTGAAAATCACTCATGTTCTTACAGTTACTGCGGAATGGGATAATGATTTCTTGACAAAATATTGAATCGTAAAGATCTCCATGTTTTCTGTACTTGTATAATTGAATTATTTGTCTGATACAGGTTGAGGTTTTTAAAGTTCCTGCCATAATCAGAGACATCATCAGTTGAACAGCTTGTGTGGGAATTTGAGCCTTCTCACTTTCGTCTGATTAACTATAATGATTTTTCTTACATAGAGTATATGAATGTCTAACACAATTACAGACTACGCTTTGGGTAAACTACAGACTTGTTACAAAATTTGGCAGAAAGTTTGTCTGTGTTTGTATAGAATGAATTCCAGTAGTATTATTAATAACCTATCTCGGCCATTGTTGCTATAATATGAAGCCATGTTTTCAGCTGAATACTTTGATAGGACTTCATCGTCCTGAAATTCTATTTCATCAAAATAAATCAATCCCCTGATAGCATTTTTATAGCCTCTGATGAACTCAATCAAGCCTTGACTCAACGGCTATCCCATTATCGCTTTTACTTTGAACGTACCTAGTAAATACATCTGGGAGAATTCTGACAAGAGGACATAAACCCATCCGCAAGGTTAACCCCACTACCCAGTAAGCGAAGACAGAAAACTTTTCAGCAAAAACTGACCATGACAGTTAATTAACAGACTCTAATTAACTATATAAAGCCTCATCTGTGTTAACTAGCATGGCTGTTTATGTCCTCAAAGACTAGATTCACATAATATTCTACAGCTTCAAAAATGGAATTATGTATAATCTGAATTCACAGACCTATATAACAGTTTGGTTTTAAGAGTTAGTTATAAATTTAAAACTATTAAAATAATCTAACAATGATTTTTTTTGTCTAAATTAATGATCACAACCGCACTTGATGTCATACAAAATACGGTGAAAGTTCAAGATACCATTCATCAAAACTGTCCAACAAAAAGGATAGCTGATGGGTGATAACATTAGGTGTTAGGTTGAATTCATTTCTACCTTCTGTTGTTCGCTTGTGGAATGGGCTTGAACCATATATACATAATAGCAAATCATATTCTATCTTCTGTCAACTAATAAACTCAAAGGATGTAACTGTTCCAATATTATGTTTCCATCAAATAACTCGAAAATCACACGTAATACACACGCAGATGAGACAGGGATGTAGCAATCTAAATGGACATAAATTTATACATCATGTCACCGAAGATCCCTCTTGTGCATGTGGTCGTTTGAAGACCCAGAACATTTTTTCTCAGTTGCCCAACATATTCATTAACTCGCCGTGAAATGGTTTTATCATTTTAACCGCTGGACATTTTGTCTATTTGTATGGAAGCAACCATCTATCAGATGACCAAAACATTCGCTTATTCAGCACAGCACAATTATTTATTGTAACAACTGAAAGATTTGATTAATGGTATTTGTAGTTTTTACCAACTAATATTAAAAATCAATTAAGGATATTAGAAAAAATTCTGGATATGACATATACTCTGTACTTTGTGTACACTTTGAACTATTGCACCATGTAATATGTCCTGTGCTTATCTTTTGTCTGTCCATTGTTTTTTTGCCAGTGGCGTCTCGGTAGTTACATTCACCCATTGGGCTTGGACACCATCATATGAGTGAAGTAACCTTAAGTACGTCATAAAGGCCCAATATAAAAAAAACAAAACAAAAAAACACACAAACAAAAAAGAAACAGTCTTATTTCTTGATTAAATATATATATGTCAATAATGATCAATAATTTAATGAAATTGTTATCCTTGACCACTTTGTTGAATAATGATTTATACATGCATGTACTGTACATAGGAGAGGTGTTTATATAGGCAATGCGTCTGTTCACCAATCTGTTTCCTTGTGAAATAAATATTGTTTAAACCGACATTAGGTGTCTTAAGATTTAATACCACTAGTGTAGTTTTATACTTGTAAGTTAAAGGAGATAACGAGTCACCATCAGCAGAATTACTGCATTTGTACTGTAAATTTACAAATAAGAATTCACCAACAGTAGAGTTACAGGTACTGCTAATTTACAAATGAGAACAATTCACCAACAGTAGAGTTACTGGTACTGTAAATTTACAAATAAAAATTCACCAACAGTAGAGTTACAGGTATTGCTAATTTACAAATGAGAACAATTCACCAACAGTAGAGTTACTGTTACCGTCAATTTACAAATAAGAATTCACCAACAGTAGAGTTACAGGTAATGCTAATTAACAAATGAGAACAATTCACCAACAGTAGAGTTACTGGTACTGTAAATTTACAAAAAAGAACAATTCACCAACATTAGAGTTTCTGATACTGTCAATTTACAAATGAGAACAATTTAACAATAGTACAGTTACTGGAATTGTCAATTTACAAATGAGAACATTTCACCAACAGTAGAGTCACTGGTACTGTCAATTTACAAATGAGAACAATTCACCAACGGTAGAGTTACCAGGACTGTTAATTTACAATTGAGAACAATTCTCCAACAGTACAGTAACTGTCAATTAACGAATGAGAACCATTCACCAACAGTAGAGTTACTGGTACTGTCAATTTACAAATGAGAACAATTCACCAACAGCAGAGTTAATATTGCTGTCATCTTACAAATGAGAACAATTCAACAACAGTAGAGTTACTAGTACTGTCAATTTACAAATGAGAACAATTCACTAACAGTAGAGTTACTGTCAATTTACAAATGAGAACAATTCACCAACAGTAGAGTTACTGGTACTGTCAATTTACTAATGAGAACAATTCACCAACAGTAGAATTACTGGTACTGTCAATTTACTAATGAGAACAATTCACCAACAGTAAAGTTACTGGTACTGTCAATTTACAAAGGATAAGAATTCACAAACAGTAGAGTTACTGGTACTGTCAATTTACAAATGAGAACAATTCACAAACAGTTGAGTTACTGGTACTGTCAATTTACTAATGAGAAAATGTTATTATAAATCTATACGTTTTTGCAAAAGCATCGTAATGAAAAGTACAAACTCCAACATGTAGAGTAGGTGCGTTTTGCTAGTTTCATGATCGCATCTGTCTTTAAAAGGAATGCCAGAGCAGACACATCTGAGTCGCGCTAACCGACGCCTAAATTATTGCTGCGTCAGAATTCGGTTAGTTTTAGGTGCGTCCAGAGATTAAGTTAGTTCTAGTCCGTACTGTATTTATTCAAATGGATGTAATCATATATTTAAAATTTGTTATGTTAGCTTTAGTTGATGGCTTTATTATATGTGTTTATGCACTATCTAAAGATCACACTGGGAGTATAAAAGAGAACCGAAAAGTATTTATCTGTATGAAGCAGTTCTAGGAAAAGAAAACCCTGTGGCAGAGCACACAACTCCCTGCCAGACAACCACATGCTGCCTCTGCTATTGATTGGCAGCTTTGCTTTTTTCAAGAAACCGATAAAATGTTTGTTCATGGACAGTTTCTTCCATTCATTTTGTCATACACAAATCACTTCAGCTAGTTAAAACCTCTACAGCCAGATAATTATTAAAAAACCGATTCCTGAAAACACAAATTGCTACAACCTTTTGCCTGGCTGTCGTGTCATGAACCAGCCTTTTGTGGAGCACATTACATTAGGTCCGTCTTAAATGTCCCAATTCAACTGCCTGGTTTCTAGGGTTTTAGAGACTGAGTAAACAGGTAGAACAGCTGTTAAAACTGCCGGCCAATCAGACAAGAAAGATTACTTAGTTTGATGTGTCGATGTTATCCCTGAGGCTGTTTCTAGGAATACAATACCGGTAAAACACTCCACAGACATTGTGAAACAAATCTGTTAGTAACAACTGGAAGCAGAATAAATAAACCACCATTCTTACATTCAAATGTAAATCCAGATAGAGTACATAACGGTTCGGGTCGGATCAACCAGACAATATTGACCTGTTTTTGAAAGGAAACTTTTCAAAATAAGCTCACAACCAGATAACTGGCATAACGGTTTTGAGTTGATTAGAGTACATGATATTGACTGACAGCTTGGGCATACAAGTATTAACTCATAAAGACAGATTCTTAGATAAAGTTAAAACTACGACTTCAAGGATTTCTTTCTAAAGTTTATTATTTCAATAGTTTTAAATTGAGGGAAGAAAGAAAAATGTTAACAGACACTTGGCATAAACGTTTCATTTGACTGGAGGAGACTCTGCTAGAATAGACCAAGAACACTTATAAATGCAGTTTTCTAAAGCGTTCATATAGCTTTACACTGATCAGAATCAAACACTAGGGTTTAATGTAAAATATTACGAGAATCAGTATATGGACACTACCCATAACTTAGAGATGGATTTCAAAAGCAAAGGAACTTTTATAAAATTTTACCTGAAATGATTTATGTCTAGACATTTTACTTTTTCCGAATAAGGACATTGCAATAAAACTGAAAGTCCATTATTGTCCATCTCTGTAAAGTGACACCTGTAGCTTAACAAAATATCTTTTATATATGTTATATATCCTAATAACCAAACCCTTACACATTTTTAAAGGGCATTTGTAAAAAAAATAAAATAAAAATAAAAACCTTTTGACAAAACATTACTGAAATATTTATTCTTTGATGTAAACAGCAATGGACATTTATTATATTGTAAATTTAGGTTTTCTCAGGGACAATGTATTAGCTTTACCTGACAGACTTGACAAATATGTATCACATCAAATATTTAAACTTTGTCATAATAAATCAAAATTCTACTGAATTACAAAAACAATTTGTCAGTTATCACATGGAGTTCCCTGAACAAATTGCTTTTACAAAAAAACGGATGGATATCAATTTTTATGTTTTTATAACATCCAATGACAAAAGAAAACAAGAGTCAATCTTGCATCAACCTGGAAGCCACACCTTGAAATATGATAACATTTAATTGTTTGTAATTAAAAGTTGTATAGTCAACAACAAATATATTAAAGTAAATGATGTATTAAAGTTTGAGAATAAATCCAACTTAAACTTTAGAAGGAGTTACGTTGACAAGGTAAAATATATGGCAACTCTGTTGAACATAGTCACGACACAGAGAAATCTTTGTACACATCATCAAGTTGTGTGGGATGAGTTCTGCAAAATATTATTGAAATACAACTTAAACTTGAGGAAGGTTTGTCTTGACTACATATTATTTACAGACAGGCAGATTGAACTGACGAAAAAAGGGGAAAATGTTTTGATATTAAATTGGTTTCAATAATATTGTATTTCATAAGAAAGAAAACAGGATAAACCCACTCCAATTTAATATAAAATAACTGTTTCCAAACCCGAAACAGTCTGCAAAGACTACAATACAACATGCCAATGTGAAGGTGGCTAATATGCGGGAGGTTACTAATAGTTCTTTGAACTGTCTGTAAATGTTTGTAAAATAATTTCACATTCAATATTAAAAAACACAATAATAAATGGTGTACATTTGAAATCATGCTAATATAATGAAGCCAACCTAGGAGACTGTCTTAATCATTGAAAGAAAGACAAAAACTTTAAGGCATACTGCTGCAATGATAAAATTGTTCAGCCTCTCAATGTGAATCATTCATAATAGACACGGGTATTGATTTGGAAAGCATCTCGTAAATCACTCAATTTCAGAGAAGGATGAATTCTTAATTTCCATAAAAATGTGGTTAAGGTTTTTTTAAAAATGTATTTGAAGAATTTAATAACACATTAAGTCATATAAATTATCATAACACAGAAAATCACTCTAGTTTAACAAAAAACACGATGCCTGTGTTCCAAAATAGTTTTTTAAAAAAGAGACAACTGAAAAAAAAAAATGGTTTATTCACCTCTTAAATATCTTGCTAAAGTAAACTCACTAAATTGAATTGATTTGTACCTCTTTCATATTCATTGGTCAACAAAGTCTTCCAGTGACATAATTTAAAATTGTGATTCTTATACTTTTTGCACACAATATTGAGAATAAGATTTTTGAGTGGCATTGAGAACCAATACGGCAATAGTCTTTATGGAATCTAACCTCCCAACACCCAATGTTTAATATCAACTCTCACATCTTGAGAACCAATACGGCAATAGTCTTTATGGAATCTAACTTCCCAACACCCAATGTTTAATAT
>JAUELC010270620.1:0-10297 GCA_031471745.1 Cryptochiton stelleri | reverse complement strand
TTATTTGTTTTAATTCACTAGTACCCCAGGAACAGCATTCGTTTAATCAAACATGCTGCCACACATAGTTGTATTCATAGATTTATACCGTAAAAATAAAACGCCAAGAAGTACTATATATATATATATGTCTAAGAGTATATAAAATAGCACATGTTTCTGTGTGATGGTTGTTAGGCGCGTTGAGCTTACATGGTGTTAAATTGGATTTATATCCTTTGCAAATCAGCTGTACGCCACATCACATACTTTACGAGGAAACCGTCTCGGTAAGGAACGTAATGGCAAGTGTCGGGATACAGGTCAGGCAACCTGTGGTACGATGTTTGTTAAGTTCAACCCAGGCAGTCTGAGGCAATATAGAGAACCAATTAAAACATCAAGTGAACTCAATTACAACAATCCTCCATAAACACACATTGGACTCCAAATATAGAATCGATGATCCCAAATATGGAAAATCACGCTTTTCCAAGTCTTCACCTATTTGACCAGTCGTGAGTTCGCTCAAACGCATCATTTGTACCCAATTGACCTCCCAGAGACACGCCCATTATGACTGACGACACAGCCTAATATTAGAGGATGTATATATAGATGCAAATGAGAGGAATCAAGTATTTCCGCAAAAACGGAATTGACAAAACCGAACGGACTTCCTCTGGTCATACGAGCACCACGTGGGTGATACGAGTTTCTAGATAAATGTAGGTGTCGAGTCTTCGACAGAAGAATTTGAGCTAAACGATAGAAGGGATCAGATCTGTAGTAATGCTGTTCGTCTTGTGACTTTGGAGTTCAAAAAGTTATATAATACTCTACATGAAGAAAATTGTGGGAAGGTTTCAGGTAGTAATGCCATGGTTGTGCCAGCTCTATCGGCGTGTACAGGTTGTAAGAGACACACGGACGATGAAGCTTCAGTCTCTTGCCTGGACACTTATGCTTATTCTGATGTTCTCCACATTGATCGATGCCAGTCCTGCCATGTATGCCTGCCTCTCAGGGTGTCACAACGGAGGAACATTAATCACTCCTTCAAACGGTATGGGATATTGCCGTTGCCATTGTGTGTCGGGATATGTTGGACCCGTTTGTGACATCCGGCTGTTGAAAAAACGAAGTACTTTGGATCGCCTTTACAGGATACGAAAACGTATAACAAAGCGACGTTCACCTGTATACAATTTGCCTTTATTCTTTTGGAAAAGTTGACGACAGGTAAGCTAGGCTAAATATATTTATCTAATTTTTTAAGATAAGGAAATTGACTCGTTCATCAAAGGGCCATCTTAGCTTAAGTCCATCTTAATTAATGTGCTTAATAATGGTTAAGATGTGTCGTATGTGTTAGTTTTCCGTTATAAATCTCGATTCCACTTTTGTAGCTCTTTAAATGTGTCGCGCATATTTTAGGTTGTTTTACCGCATATCCACATCAGTTATGCTCCCCCCCCCAGATTTTGGAGTAGTTAAGTAAACTAATTTTAATTTAAATTTATGATCTTCAAATCTCACTTAAAACCTTTACACTATATGTGAATACTATTTTATTACCGTCCAAATAACACGCAAATACAAGGGACACGCAAAGCTAAAGAAAAAAATATCCAGCTTTTTAAACATAGATGGATGCAAAAACAAAGGTATAAAGACAGAACATAAAGTTGACGTAACTAATTGCTTCCTTCTGTCAGAAGACAGCATGTACATGTAGGTATTGACAACCATTATGGAACGATGCCTATATAGTACTGGACACCATCTCAATTACGTTAACTAAAGTTAAAGATCGCTCTCAGGAACTGTTACTTGCAGGTTTCCATTTTCACTTCTATATTGCGAAATTATGAGCTAGAAGTTAAGGGTTACCGTAAAGGAAGTCAATATGGGTTCTGTTATTCACATTCACTGATACGGCCTATAGGTACCGACGTCCAAGATCAATAACGCTACTACAAGCAAGCCAGGTTAAATAATACACCCGATAAGAAATCCTGACAATGGTATATGCATGCGCTGCCCGACAATTGCTCCGACGACATTTGCTCCAACGACAATTGCTCCGAAAAATGCCAATTGCTCCTGAATGGAATTGAGCTTAGAATTTGTCTAAATAGTATAGTCTACAGAAAGATAATGATATAATAACAATAAAGCAACATTTATATTTCATGAAATTTGAAAAAAAAAAAAAAAAAAATGTAACAAATTTAAACCCCCGTCATAACTGATGTTACTTACTTTGTTTCACGATTTCATAAGTATAAGGGCACCATTATTTGTGTTAATAGCATTGATCGGGTCATACGTAGGTAGCTTTTTGTCTTAGGCAGGCGTGCGATGTGTAGGTCGATAAATCAACGTATTAACAATATAATCAGTTAGCTCAGCGCCACGTGCTTTGTCAGCGGTATTATTACTCTGTCGTTCACGTGAGTATTGCCTGTGAATTGGCAAGGATGAATTGCCATAAAAAGGCAGAAATTCAAAAGAAGGCAGTTGATATTTAGCCGTTACTGTCTTCTAATTAGCTTTGGTCTGTTATTAACGAAGTAAAAAACCGTTTATAATTTCTTGTTTATTTTTTAAAAAATTTTTCAAAATATTGAAATTGCTTTATTCTCTGTGATAGGTTTCACCTAGTCATAATTTAATTGGAGTTATAATTTTACATAATGAACATATTTCTAGTTCTTCCACGTTGTAGATAACAATTAGGAACCGGCTTTGTCAAGTCCGTTCATCATATTCTATATTTGGCATTTAAAAGGCTTGGTCAAAGGGCTTGGGTTACATCGTCTACATGGGGGTAGGGTGTTTGATTTAAAGATAAATTGTTTTGCGTCAGAAGAGCAAACGTGTGATTATTGTTTGCTTTTCATCGTATTATAGGTGACGCAGATGAAACACCAGGTGGTATAGATTCGGATATGACAAACCAGTGTTTTCATTTTAAATATTCGGTGTACAATGACAGCTATCAATATCAATAATCCTTCGTTTCAAGTACACAATCGTCAGCTAATTGTAAAGAATATCAAAAGCACGGACTAATCATTGACTGCATTGCGGTGGTAGATGTGTTGGATGAATAGACTCAATACACTGAAGTAGGAAAGGCACTTATTCCTGCATAAATCAACATAAAAAGCTATTCAGATACGAACACGCGTGTTTTATTATACACGCATGTGTTAATAATGACAATTAGCTTTACGTATCCATGTAGAAGTATAAAAATTTAAATAAAAGTAAATAAAACCGCGCTATAAATTGAACTCTAGTCCAAGGTGGTTTGCACTAGTAATGCTACTGAGCTACACAAGTCGTTTTTTTGTTTGAAGATTAGCTGAATCATAGTGCCTCCTAATTCACGCTGCTCTCCATGTCTGAACATCCATCGGTTGTTTCCGGGTCCTGCCGCCTCCGTAAACTATACCTTGGAGGTTCATCGGCGCAATATTACTACCGAAATTTGCGTAATGCTAGTCGCCGGATATTTTATACAAAAACTCTTAGCAATCCCACGCAATTTGTAGCTTAAAGCACATTTAAAAGGAAGCTTTTCCTTTGATGTTTACCTATAACTTGTTGCAAATCAAAAATAGAGGTATCTCCCATCCCCAAATTAATGTGCAATAAAGTTTCACGATCTGAATATCATCTCTGAATATGAATAAAATTTAGCTACAGTCTGCAAGTCGAATCACCTGTAGAGAGTTCATTGGTTAGACGGGTCATAACGGAAAGTTTATCTTCATATCTAATCTGTATCAAATACCGATGTAATTGAAACACTACTTTCACCCCTATTATTGTATTATCCTAATTGTTTTCTCTACAGATCAGCCGCCATTACAATGCGGATGAAGCCCTGACTATCGACCACCGGAATTCGGTTACCCTTTTAACATTATCCGATAAAGCCGTATAAATCTGTATGTTCCACGGATTGACAAATGACACTGCGGATAGCACGGCAAGATTCCTTACAGGAGTGGAGATGTCTCTTTTTAAACAGAGTTTTAAGAAAAACGTGCGCGGCTGTAGACATGATGGGATGCGAGAGGATTAGGAAGTGCCCCTGTGACGCCGACAAACAACTTTAAGAATTCGTTAACATCCACCAGTGTGCGGACTTCCATGGACCAGATATTTTCGACGTGATTTGCCATCTCCATTCTTAATGATGTCACGATATTGAGTCATGACAGGAGTGATTTCGGCAAGCACATTTTAATGTATGTTGTGATCATTATTGCTACGGTTGTGATCCTTTATCTAGATAATATGTTGTTGAGAAGTAATTCGTGATAATCAACGGCTACGGTGTTGACAAAGACTTCTATTTATTGAAAGATATTTATATTTACATCTATTTATTTTATTTAATTTATTTCATTATCTACTCCCGACCCCAATTTTCCAGAGATACATGCTTCCGTCAGGTGGCTGGTTTCTGGAGCCTGCACCGTTTATAACCATGTCAGCTTCCGTGAGTCCTACAAATCTGCCTGTACGGCCAACATGTGTGGATAGAATGTTAATAACACATTTACTATTATTCAATCTATACACATTCGAGTGAAAAATTACTCCGGCCGTAGGACTTTTCCATCTGTTTGAAAACAAAACTGCTTCAAAGTATTTTACAACTGTATGGGACATATGCGTCTGTATTGTGAATGTCATGCTTTTATTGTATAAATGTGCTGTTCCGATGATCTGACTTTCAGAAGCAAAGCTAAATATAAATGTTGGTTTCTTACTGAATTTGAATCGACCCTTGTTCGTGTTATTTTGTTTCTTCAAACAATATTTTATTTTATTTAGATTTTTGTGCACGATGTCTAGAAAATAAGTTTATTAGCGATTAGCGATATTGCCGTTACATCTGGAGTTATCTAGTTTCAAGAAGAATAATTTCTTTAACATAACTTTGCTTGGCTTATAACCAAGAGATTAGCGATATTGTCGTTATTTTGGAATAACATACAAGTGCTACAGAAAAAAGAGCCCGAAGGACCTGATCCTCGAATATACGTGTACCTATCGCAGTGGTATCGGTTTGTAAAATGTTTAGCTGTTGGATCTGAACGTACAAAACCATATGTGTGTAGATTTATGCCGCATTGATCTTTGAAAGTCTTCAAAATAGTTTAAAAACAAGTCTTGGATTAATGTATGACAAATTAGCGATGGTCGGGGGCCAGGAAATAAAATCCGGTTTCGGGCTTGGATTTGCTGTCTTTGAATTCTCTATATAACGACGCACAAAACATAGAAAAAAGGGTGAAAAGGTGGTTTTGGTCACTTTTTAGGTGAAATCAACTGAACGCAGAATATTTTTCCAGCATTCACGGGGTCTGTGTTGAAGTGGCATAGACCGCTGGCTATATACTACTGATGATTGTACGAGAGGCGTTGATGTATTAGTTTCTCCCGTGGAATGTGCCTGGCCCGGGTGTAATTATCTTGAATCAAGAGAAGCTTAATTCTAGTGACGGGTGCGCTTTGACGGCATGACCGTGTGCGGCTGCCAGGAATGAAATAAAATCTCTGAATGTAATGCATCAACTGGGCATGTTCTGCCGATATGTAATAAATACCAGGACCGTATCTTAGCGATTTTATTAAACATTGTGTACCTCCTTTAGAGTGTGAAATTTGCACATATAAGTTGCGGTGAATATTAAAAACAGTTGGAGTTTAGGAGACAAACAACATAACTTGTTTAAGGCAAACAATATAGCATGAAAAGTCCACCTTTGAAATAAATGCTCTATCCCACCGTTTGGCCAATCTTTAAACACGACTTGTGTGCCTCTAACTCCCAGCTGGGCGCGGGTGGTTGGCTGGATGTTCCCTGGTGATCTCTGGGCTAAATCAGGGAAATAACCCCCGACTGGACCAATACGCCGCCTTCCACTTAAATAACTCATGGACAAAGCAGTCACATTCGTCTAAAAAGTGGTTTAGATAACACATTAAAAAAACAAAATCGAGTAACTTTTGTTTATCCAAATACGTTTTGTCTTTTATGGCTCGAACATATGCCCACGAAAAATTTTCCAGTTTGACAATGATGGAGTAAAACAAAAAGTGTTTTTGCATTCCGGGACAAAATTAGGTATTTGTTGCCCGGAATGTAACATTTGTAGTACCTATTACATACCGGGCCGCTACACCGCGCACGTGTATACGAATACGCAACCGTCCTGTTATAACTACCAGGAGCACTGAGTCAGTTAGCAGCCATATATTCTCAGAATATCATAACTGTAATAAATATAGTGTCTGCATGAGCCCCTGCAGTCAAATGTAACTATGATGACAGAACAGTCCCCGCAGAGCTGAACTTCAAATTGAGATCTCTTTCTAGAAGGTTTCTGTGACTGACTAGTCACTGAAGTCACTTCCCAGGGGACAAGAACTGTCAACTGTATATTAACACAGAATGTAACATATGGACCATCTTTGAAGTGAGCTGCATGCTTCATTTACGAATTAATCTGACACATTTCTGATAAGGGCGCAATCCAAAATGTTCACTACAAATACTAATTCACTACTGCTGGTTTCAATGCTTTCTAATCCGTATTTCCCAAATAATGCGATTCAGACATATCAGTCATTCTGAAAATTAAAAGAGACTAGACTGGGCACCAAAACTCACTTGAAATAAGTCGCAATTCCTAAAGACATACGAACTCATACAGTTTGTTTATTCGCAATTCCTCAAGACATACGAACTCATGCAGTTTGTTAATTCGCAATTCCTAAAGACATACGAACTCATACAGTTTGTTAATTCGCAATTCCTAAAGACATACGAACTCATACAGTTTGTTTATTCGCAATTCCTCAAGACATACGAACTCATACAGTTTGTTAATTCGCAATTCCTAAAGACATACGAACTCATACAGTTTGTTAATTCGCAATTCATAAAGACATACGAACTCATACAGTTTGTTCTTGCCCTGAGGTGGATATTCTCGAAAAAGGGTTTCGGTCCAATGCAAACCATTTTTGGAATATACAGATTACTCTATATTATTATTATTAATACAAGGCGAATACTGATACATTAGTCTGATCAATTCGTTAACGAAGATTCTCAGATATAGGATGCGGGCTGTTGAAGGTAGCTTCGTGTTACCCTGGTGTTCTCACAGCTAAGGGTCAACACGAAGCTGATCTGTGGTGGGGTCCTGATGTGTCTTGTGGTTGTCTTGTATCTTGTCATTGTTTGTTGCCAGTAGCGTCGGTTGTGGTTTCCTTGACCCATTGGGATAGTATGCCATCATGTTAGTTAAATAACCTTAAGTACGGCGTAAAACCCCAATCAAACAAACAGATACAGGACTGCATTTAACATTGTATAAATTATTTCTCTTATATAATATTAGAGCGTGTTGTAAAGGGTGGACTGAACCGCAGCAAGAAACTACACGAAACAGAATGCGCACAGGTAGACACCGCGAAAACCAATCAACCAGTCTGAAAAAGAACAATAGAAACAGATATAATACATTTATATATGTTTGCTGAATGAGGTCTGAGAAGCGATCGAGAAGCAGTGTGATGATATTTGATCTTGTCTCATGTGTTCATGGAGAAATTACTTCTCAACACCTGGTGATCATTTATGTGTTATGCCAATTTCCTGGAACAGTGTCATTCTACTCGCTTTTGTCTGACAAAGGACTTGGATATCAGATGAGATTAAACCATTCCCAGGATTGAATATTTAAGGTTTAATGTGAATTAGGGGACAGATTTTGAACATCCCGAAAGGGCAATATTACTGGACGTTTGACATTGACATACCGCTCCTTCCTCCCGGAATAGCTAATACGTTAGAAATGTTGGAAAGTTTTCACTGAAATACACCCAAATTAAAAAAAGAAAACAATGCGCAGTGTGAAAAGGAGGTTATCCAAATGGAAACAGAATAGACAAATTATAATGGTCAGACAACCTAGAATTCATTTATAATCAAGGCAATATGTGAGACGTGTAACATCGATATTCCAGGTGAGCCTGGTGCTAGTCATGCGGGGGACTCGCGTTTAAAGTCTTAGTACATACCTTAATTAACAAAGTTAGTACTTTATAATCACTAGGAATAACTTATAACCTAATTTCAATGCCAATACATATCTTGATTCGTCAGCCAATCACAAGACATCAATAAAGCTTCCCGTTTATAGATTCTAATATACGAACGTGTTTCGTCACCGTTTATAAATGGTTGGAATGTTATGTTCATATCTTTGTAAAAGAATACCTTACATAGTTCAAACTTTCGCTGTTGAAAGTCATACCATTCTGTGGGGGACAAGGCTAGCAGTGCTAATAATATAATTGATCAATTTAGGTTTAATTTATTGCATTAGCCAGCGGTAACTAGGGGCTGTAAATCGGCATATTGGAAATATATGATTACAGAGATATATCTCCAAGGAACAGTTATCAGACCTTTATAAAACGGTCTAGCTTTGACATCACCAAATCTCATTTGTATATTAGAATCTATAAATTTCAACCGTTGTTGGTCTGATATGGTGATCTGACAAATCTAATCTTTAATAAAGATCTAGTAGTGATACATGAAAGCATTCTAGTCAATGGGCGGGATGTTATCTGTCCGCGAACCCATACAGCTCGGTAGAATTCTCATCAAACTTCACCTTACTTAGTTAAGTCTCGTTTAATTTCTTAATTCTACTTCGCGTTGGTTCACTACGGGATTACATGAGATGTTTAAAGCAAATATTTGCAGTCAAGCCAGATACATATAACAATAATCGCATGTATTACTGAATTAATATTATATTTATACAAGTAGTACAAACTGTCCGGTTAACTGAAATATTGACTTCGTTAGCTAGAATCAAAGACTAACGAGAGAATACCGCTGCTGAAACTACCAGCATCATCAATTGGTTTATTATAATAACGAGCAAAACGTGGATTCTCGATGACAAACGGTCGTCTTGATTATAGTTGTTTATGGAATTGAAGATCGTAGAGCTTTGCTCGCAGCCGCTGCACGAGTGCAATGGTGAGTAAATAAAGACATATTTATGCCGGACATTACCGGAGTGTAGTAATAATGTGTTAATGTAGTAATAATACACAGCCGTCTATCTGACGGAAACGATTGAAACTGAATTGTATTTAAATGTTTAGACACAGAAGATTGCTTGAGAAGATCACCAATTCGAAAAATACATACGGTTTTGTCAATCGACATATTACGAATATCCAACAAACTTAAAGTTTGAATACGTTGTCCACTCAGCAGGGTCAGCAACATAGTCACTTCCAATGTCAACTGTATTAATGGTACGGTCTCTGCAGGTGAAATTTCAGGTAAATAATTTAACACAATCAGTAGTATATAAAGAGCAGCTCCTCCTGCACTGAATAAGTAGTGTTTTAGGCCAATCGGGAGGTAGTTACCTCCCCTCGTTTGTGGCCATTTGCTACTTATTATATAGTGGGGAGGAACCTCTCCACCCCACTACATAATAAGGAAGGCTTGTTACTATTTATGTAGAGGGGAGGAGTGGGGAGGAGCCGCCAGGTGGCGCCAGGGGTAGGATGACGTCTTAGGCGGTCGTCATAGTGACTGGTGTGGTCTGCTTTTGATCTGGTTTGTACATAATAAGAAAGGCTTGAGTGGGTGTGGAGGTTGTAACGGTCGGACTGGAGGTGGAAGCGGTTAACATGGTGCCTCCACGGTGGTGCCAGGGCCTTTAACCTGTGTTAAAATCGTCTTGGTGACCATGACCTTTGAGCCATGTCAGTCCTACTTGTTTACACCGAGAATCTCCGCTGAAAACAGTCATGCGCAGTTTCTCCCTGATCCCAGTGGATTGCATTAATCCTCAACCGAGTAGGAGTCAGTCCTACTTGTTTACACCGGAAGTCTCAGCTAAAATCAGTGATGCGCAGTTGCACCCTCATCCCAGTGGATTGCATTCATCCTCTACCGAGCAGGGGTCGAGGTTGTAAAGATCGGATTGCCTCCACGACACCAGCGATTCCGACAGTACATAATAAGGAAGGCATTGATTCCCTTATATACTAATGGATACAACGGTTGCTTCAAGTGTGGGGCTTAAAGTAGGGTGAGTGGTGTTTTGGGTTGTATTAATTCTAGGAATGATTATCCCTGGATTGAACCGACTACACGGCCGAGAGGGGTGTTAGTGCATATTATGCATTGACTCGTACGTTGAAACGACTAAGCACCGCTAAGCTATGTCTATAAATAGCCATG
>JAUELC010270509.1:0-10298 GCA_031471745.1 Cryptochiton stelleri | reverse complement strand
TGAGGTATACATTCCCAGTTAAAGTGTTTTTGGAACATTCACATAGACACGTGATTAGTCGGTTGTCACTACTACGGACCAGTGCATGTGACACGACTTGTGTGGCTTTGGCCAGCACACGTAACGCGGGAGATGTGTCTTCAATCCAGCTGACATGCTACTCACGGTGGGGGTTCGATGACTGACGGGTGCCAGCGAGTGGTATTGTTTTTATACCTTACGCATGTACACGTACTGGACATCACCGGGGAGGACAGCCGTGCGTAACCGGAGATGGTCCAGTGTGATTTGCTTTAAATCAATGAGTTAATAGTCGTGTGGTTTCCGTGTAGAATCCTCAAAACTCTCTCGTACAAACTTGGTCTGCCCAGGGAACATCTGTTTGGCGATGTGGTTGATTTGAGAGGCGTCACGGGGTTTTTTAAATACCACTAGATATTGAGCGTTTAAGCTGATGGTGCGATGGAACAATGTACAATATATTCATATTCCGATGATGACCCCCTTTGGTAAAGAGTGCTGTGATGCGCCTGTCTGATTCAGCCATCAGATCATTCCCGACAACTAACGTATTGACACTGGGATGGAACATCTTCACATCGGGCAACTCTTCGTGGAATACTACCGTGGGCATGGTATCATAGAGAGGATGCCATTCACCGTAACACCACATGATTCAATCGGGAGAGGGATGTATCAAGGTAGGTGCATGTTGAATTAAGGTCTGGGTAAAGAACGACTTGACGCTCACCGTGGCGCCTGAGATTAGGGCTGTAAAGGGGTGTTGAAATCGGGTATCCATCACAACTGTTAGTGACGTTCGTGCCTGTGGTGAGTGGAGGTACTTGAAAATCGCCCACTATGGAGTGTGCGAGACGAGGCTGGTCCCTGTAGAGACTAAATGGGTGTGGTTTGGGTGGGGCGGGTGGTGTGTGTGAACGGGTAGGGTGTCAAGGCTCTGTTGTTGGGGTATCGGACTGCTGCGAGCGATGCCACGTCGAGGGTTATAGCACCTACCCAAAGACCCAGCGTGACTATGACCGTCACTAACACACCGACGCCTGTTTTCGTAGTGTTGTTCCACAAGGGGTTCACAGCGCGATCCATGCCCTATCGATCGGGTCAATCTTCATCGAGGTTCGGTGATTGAACTAACAGACCTCTGTGTGGTGGCTGTTTAAATACGTTTCAAGTCTTTCGCTGGAGTCCATGAATTAAATCTCGCTAGCCAACCGAGCCACTTCAGCCAATGGTAAGTTTTTCGCTGGCGTATTTCCAACTTGAGAATCCTTTCCACCTGATAATACTCGTCAGGAGTGGTTGTGACGTGTTGTAACTCAGCCTCGTAAAACGTACCTGCCAGTACCTCTCCGTTTAAATCTTCCAGCGTGTACACGACAGGGCGTCGGGTGTGCCGTTGTTTAATTCGAAGTATTTCCGTACTCCAATTCGGTAGGTAGGCTTTTTAAACACACCTTTGGCTTTACTGATGCGTATCTGATGCCCACCTGGAATTTAGCCGGGTTGGGTGGTGCGTTGATTTCCCCGTATAAACGTCGGTGAACGGTGGCTTGCTGACGTACGGTGACCTGTGTAGGTGCCCTTCCAATAGTGCAATGATAGGCGTTGTTGTACCCTTCCACCAAAGCCAGTACGACGTCGATGTACCGTCGCGCGTTGACCGCTGAAAAATGCATGTACATACGTACCTTGAACGTACAATTAAACCGCTCCACCACAAGGCTTTCGTTTCGTTTCAGGTGTGAAAATACAACACGTTGTTCTTCTGTAAAAACTGCTTTGTTCAGGAATTCTTTCCCTTCATATGTTTGTAAAAAACTGCGGTTGACGCCCCGTGGTAAAGGTGGTCTGAAAGGCGTTGATCAACTGAACCCCCGTTTTGGTCCGAATCGGGACTACCCAGGCGTATTTGGATAAGATATCGATACAGGTGAGGAGGTAGCGGTAGCCGTCGTTGTGTTTGGCCAAGGCTTTGGATGTCCACCAAATCCGCTTGCCATTGGCTGTCAATACCCCCGACGAT
The DNA here is from genome assembly GCA_031471745.1 of Cryptochiton stelleri. NCBI lineage: Eukaryota > Metazoa > Mollusca > Polyplacophora > Chitonida > Mopaliidae > Cryptochiton > Cryptochiton stelleri. The sequence continues at coordinate 8,254 of JAUELC010270509.1, read as the reverse complement.
CACACGATTGCGTTGAAAGTGACGTCGGGCGGGTCGATGTAGGGGGTAGGTCTGTTGTCATTTAAGCCAATGTACGACCTGCGCTTTTGAAGCTTTAACACCTCGATCATGGACCGCTTTCCATAACCCCGCTACGCCGCTGTACACTGCCGGACTGTTGGGTTCATAAAAAAACTGTCGCAATGTTTTGTCAAGCGTCTTGCCAAGCGTCTTAGTCGATGAGGTGGGTATTTGTGGCTTGTCAATAATCTATTCCCAACAGAGAGCTGTAGTTTGGAAATTGCTGGAAACTACTGACCCAACCAAAATATAGAGGATACAGATTGTATAAACCGTTTTTGCGTTCATTCGTTAAATCTTTAATCTTTAAATACTGTTTAATAACAAATCTGAGGGTGGACCAGGAACCTCCTCGCCATTTTCGTGCCGAAATGATTTGAATTTACAGAGCATTAGTAAGCATTTTGTGTCTAGCATCGTCCACCACCCACCCACTAAAGTAAAAGAAAAATAATGACACGATGAGTTGCGATAAGGAGTTCAGTTCCAGTTCCAAAGATCTGATCATAATAGCGATACTGAATACTTGAACTTTTACGTCATAAAAGAAAAACAATCGTGAAACAATTTTTCAAAATTTAGGGCTATTCCACTTCAATTATTCAGTGTTGTAGTATAGTTTTATCCCATGTCTCCAAGTATTGAATCATCGAGAAGCAGTCATTGGCAGGTCTGGATATGAGCTATAACATTAACATATTGTTCTGTGAAGAGTCCCCTCAAGATTCAAAAGAGCATTGAAGTATTGAAGCAATCGTTGGCAGGTCTGGATATAAGAGCTCTTACATTAACATATTGTTCTGTGAAGTCCCGTCAAGATTTAAAAGAGTATTGAAGTATTGAACCATCGAGAAGCAATCGTTTGCAGGTCTGGATATGAGCTATAACATTAACATGTTGTTCTGTGAAGAGTCCCCTCAAGATTCAAAAGAGTATTGAAGTATTGAACCATCGAAAAGCAATCGTTGGTAGGTCTGGATATAAGAGCTCTACCATTAACATATTGCTCTGTGAAGAGTCCTCTCAAGATGTAAAAGAGTATTGAAGTATTGAACCATCGAGAATCAATCGTCGGCAGGTCTGGAAATAAGAGCTCTAACATTAACATTTTGTTCTGTGAAGAGTCCCATTAAGATTCAAAAGAATATTAAAGTATTGAACTATCAAGAAGCAGTCGTTGGCAGGTCTGATTAAGAGCTCTAATATTAACATATTATTGTTCTGTGAAGAGCCCCCTCAAGATTCAAAAGAGTATTGCAGCTGTACACAACAATCGGTTGTGTGGAGAATATTCTTTGTCCCCTCCCCACGCTCACTATGATCTTCATAACTGTTCAACATAACTATTACTGTTGTCAGCATTAATTTTGTTATTGTTTGAGTACATTTCTATGTTTTTAATTAAATTTATTTCCCATTATGAGACTGTTTCTTTAGGTATGCCCTCTGTGGTAGAAGCTAGAAAGTTTCTAGATGAAAAGAAAGAGTACAAAAATTGGGGAGAAGGTTCTACAATTATACATGATGAAGACAGGTAAAATAACTGTCATCATTGGTTTGTCTACTTTAATAGCAGAGCTACATGCCTTGACTATTAAACAGTCGAAATAGAAAAAATAAAATTTAGAAACATGTCACCAAAATGAGATTTATGATTGAAAACATATAAAGAATTTGATAATTGAAAGTGGAAGTCTACCAATGATATTGTTACTCTTATTAACCTCTAGCAGTAAACCTAATCCTTTTTTATTCCATTGCCATATTATGACGAAGGGATTACATCCATCTGTCTGTCCGTGTATATACACACGACATGAACAGGATACAAAACATACCCTTTCATGTTGGCCTTTCATATTTTGAGTAAAGGAGTCTCTTAGCTGCTCAGGAATCGGAACCAGGATAATTTTTTTGGTTTCTATAGCAACCAATACACCATTATGATTAAAGGATGTGAACAGAACTACTGGTGGTTCAGGGGCTTGTCTTAAATTTGATATGTGAGCTAAAAATCACTCACCCTGGGCATTTTACAAGAGCTTTTGATCAACGGAGAATAATTTCCATTTACGGTAATGCTATATTTATATGTCTGTGAGAGCTTCAAACAGAGTACCCAAGACCACGTTTAGGTGAGGGTGAGTGATCCCTCACTTAAAAAAACAAGCCCTGCTTTTTGGCAACCTAGTTTAGTCGTATTCAAAAAACTTGTTAAAAAAACTCCTTCATACAACAATTTCTTAAACTCTACCATGAAATAATTATCCTCACATATGGTGCAAATACTGCCGCTCACTTTTTTGTTTAACTTCTGTTTAACCAAGTGGCTTTTTCAGTCAAAGATGGAGCAGAAGTTCACCTGTTTCTGAATTATTCGTATTGGTTTCACAGCAGTAAAGCTCTGTTATGGAACGTGTCCTCAAATGGAGAGGAAGTGTGTCATGGTTCAGCTGTTCAATTTTCAGGTCCAAGAAATGCAAAGCGTGGAGGAAGAGGCTTTAAGCAGTTTGGCCCAAAAAGAGGAAAACCTTTCTATCGTGGTGGTGGCTTTCAGAAAAGAGGAAATGCCTCGCGTGGCAGAGGAGGATTTCGTAGGCGTGGAAAGAATTTCCACCCAAATGCTAGATTCATTCAACAGGATTGTTTCGATGGTAGTGTTAGATTAGACCAGAGAGAGGATAATGTGGATCCTGCTTCTGAACATTGGAATAGGGAAAACTTTATTGATTTTGGAGATGATCGGAACAGAGATGATCCAGAACATGAGTTTTACCAATATGGATATCCTGAAGAAGTGGATCGTCATGAAGAACATTTCCAGACAGGTACTAAGTTTCAACCAATGGTAGTGTCAAGTCTTCGTACATGTGCAATACTGTTGAGTATGGTATTAAACACAAAGCAACTAAATAAATATTCTGATTTGTGAACTGTGTTTGTTAGTGGGTGCGTATGTCACATTTTAGTTTTCAGTTGTTCACATGTGCTGACAAACAGTGAGTGCTGTCCGGGATCTCACGCATGTTCCCATGCATGAATGGCACATTCTGTAGTGTATTGTTGTTAGGTTCATTTAGTGCTGGATTAATGCAAATTGTTGTGGGGGCTCGCTGCTGCAGCCCCGGGACCTCTGCCAGATGGGAAGGCTTCCACAGACTAAGTGAAAAGTTATTTAATTTTTTTCTTTGTCTGGCTAAAGACTCTGATTCTGTTCACTTTGTAGTCTGCCGACCTATCTTAATTATGAGCTAAGTGTTTAAGTACCAGAGATTCAATGACCATTCTGGGAAAGCTTCTTTTAATAGTTCTGAAGCAGCAAGGAACACCCCATATTCTACCATACTCTTACGTGGATAAGAACAAAGGCTATCATTGAGGTCATCTTAATGAGAGAATTCAAAAAGTAGCCAATAATTTACTGACACAAGGTGGTTTCTGCTACCCTTAAAACTGGCATCAACCATCATATGTGTGAAATACCCTATCATACCACATGGAACCTCAAAAAAAGTACTCTCATATATTGCCTCATTTGGATTTCCCACTTGTGCATTACACTGACCACACATTTTATTTCTTTCTTATGATTTACAGATAACGATCACAGCTGCAACTCCTTTAGGGTGAGTAATGATTTTAAAAGATTTAATGTTAAAATGTTGTGAACATAAATTTATTAGCCCCATTTCCAGTTCCGCTAGACAGTTGTACTGTCTGTCATGCCATACTTTTTTCCACTCATTTAGCAACACTTACGTGGACTGAAGTTAAATTTTGTATGCAACTTTCCAATTCCAACTTACATATCAAGTTTGTGTTTCACGCAGTTTTGTCAATTTTTTTCTGCCAAGTAGTTTGCCAGTTAAACCCTTAAAAAATCTTAGTCTTGGAATTTGTCTTTCCACACTTAAATGGCTGAGATGTGCATTTCGTAGGAGTACTAATTGCCTGGTTTAACTAGGTTACTTTTGTGTTTAAAATCATGAACCAAAAATTTGAAAGCTGTTAAGATTTTTAGACAGCTGAATTTCACTTCTGGTGTTTGAATTATTATTTACTGTATTTTTATTTAGCTAAATATGAATCTTAATTTGCGCTAACTTTCTCTTGTTGCAGGATGACTGTGGTGAAGCTTGGCAGATAAGAGATGAGGTTGAGTTCAATAAAAGGCGAAACATTAATGACAATCCAAACAGAAGAGGTGGGAGGGGTAAATACAGGGGGTGTGCACATTTTAGAGGGCGTGCTAAAGGTAATCAGGTAGGAAGATTCTCAGATCTCAATAAAAGTAGATCACATGATCGTCATAATGACACCAATTATTCTGGACCTCATCCTTATGATGACAATGATTTTAATGACAGACCTGGAACAGAAGTTGACTTCATGGATGAGGGCTTGCCTGAAAGACATGGCGGAGAAAATAGGGATGGGAATTTCAGTGGCAGGGAGAGACTCCGAACAGATAGAGGCTTCTATAATGATTCAGAAAGGCACAGGAAAGAAATGGATCGAAATGCTGATGAATTAGATGTTGGACATAGATCTGAGGCAGACCAGTACAGTGAAACCTCATTTGGAAGACAACGGTCATGGCACGATCAATATGATGATAATATTAATGAACATGGCCGGATTAGTGAGGAAGAGTATGTTCAAGAAATAAATAGAAAGCAGTGTGACCGAGAATGGTCACTGCAACGAGATACTAATGAAAGCAGAGATCCTCAATCTGTGGAAAACAACAGAAGCCGACGAAGATGTAATCATCATGATAATGATCAATCGAGAGACGAGTTTTATCATGAGCAACGTTATAGTGAGGATAGGTTTACACAACGAGACAGAAGTTTTCGTAGCAGAAATAGTCTTGAAAGAGAAAGACCATCGTATGATGATAAGGAACGACCAGTCAGGCCAGATAGATCTGGGAAAGACAGACAGAAGGGGAAAAAATCAAGCCATTATGAAAGATTTCCAGAGGACCGGTGGATGGAAAAAGAGCCTCCTGCTGCAAAGAGATGCTTGTCACAGGACTCCAGAAGATATTCTGTTGAACATGATAATATTCCGGAAAATGAACGATTTGAAACCTCGTGGACATCAAAATATTTTTCAAGAGCAGATGACGAAGACTTTGAGTTGCAAGATGACTGTCAGGTTTCTGCCTCCCACAGGTCAAGATCTCTAAATGTCCGACCAATGGCAGAATTTGAAGGAGAACGTAATCGGTTTTCAATTCCATCACCAAGAGAACCGACAGAAGATGTTATGGTAACCGGAACTGGGGATGGGAATGTTCCACTATCCAGGCCTTCAATGCAACTAGAACGGAGAAGATCAATTAGTCCACATGGCAGCATGGTGTTCCATGCACCAGTTATGGACCTCCAAAGTTCTTCTACCCCTGATGGAGCTGTTTTACTGACGAGAACACTTGAAGGTGGTTTGATTGTTTCGAGGCCAGAACACTCACCTCTTAAATCTGTGCGGTCTGGTACTCCGGACAGACTCAGCATTGCTCCAGCTTTGCAACCTATTTCCCCGGATCAAGGTGGTATTCTTGTTACAAGAACACTCAGTGGTGAAATTGTTGTGTCCAATGCTGCCCCAAGCAGTATTGGAAATGTGTTACCCATATCACCTGTTGTAAGAGAGACTAAGGACATGATAAATACACCAGACGGGAATATTCTGTTGTCTGGCAGCCATTCCAGTGCTGACCGAGTAAGACACAGGAGATCTGGTCTTCAAGAAAATCTGGATAGATCTGTGTGTCCTATAAGTCCATCCGCTGCTCGTTCTTACTCCTCAAGAACTTCTCCAGGCAGGAGAAATACCAGTAGAAGTGTGAAAAACTCCCAGCAGGAGTATCACCAGTCTGACAAGCAGCAAGATATAAACTTAAGGAACAGAGATAGGCACAATGCAGTCAGCTCAGAATATGGTTCTGGCAGAAATAGAGGGGAGGATGATTTTCAGCCGAATAATAAGAACGTAAGGAACAGAGATGGGCCTCATTTGCAATACGGAGCCAACCAAAATAAGCAGCGAGATAGGGATACAGAGTATTCTCATGAAAGGGATGCAGAATTTGGAAACAGAAATAGACATTTAGATTATGAGTCTGTTGAATTCAGGAAAGAAGAAAGTGGTATTTATGCTGACAAAGATATGAAGTTGAGAGATTTTAATAGAGATAGGAGTCGCTCACCCCTTTCACACAATGGTTCTAATAAGAAAAGGACAGAGAGAAGAGATGAAGATAGTTTTTCACAAAGAGATAATTTCAGAAATAACAGCAAAGGTAGATCTCGTCCTCTCCATTCTGTGCATGGATCTGGTAGATATAAACATGACGGAGATGTAGATCATTTCAATGAAAGAGGTAGATCCCATTCACATCACTCGGAATATGAGTCGGCCAAATATGTGGATGAAGAATGGCATGGTAATCAAGATTTTCATAGTAGAAAGCGTTTTGAAAATCAAACTGTTGATAATAGATATCGGGACCATTCTGAGAACAGTGAAAGATTTCCGCATAAAAAAGGAAAGCAAAATATTAACCCAAACAAATTTGGAGACACTAGATCTACTTTTGGTCAAGATTTGGAAGCAGTAGATTCAGGGGATAGTGGGGATGATTTTAGTCACATGTCCAGATCAGTTAAGTCCGTGACTCAGAAGGGCAGACGCCAACAGCAAAGGTTTCTAGCAGATCACAAAGACCTACGAATTACGGTCAGATCTGAGAACATAGATCAAAGGAGCTTAAAGCACTCCTTGGAAAACATTGATTCAGATGAATCTAATGATGACGGATTAAGTGATGTTTCTGCAGATAATATTGTTGGCAATAAGTTGCATACAAGGTTTTTCACACCAAAAGCTGGTATTCCACCATCTTTAGTTAGAAATACTGAAAAACCTGACAGGTATACTCTTGACCAGAGATTCAATGACCATTCTGGGAAAGCTTCTTTTAATGGTCCTGAAGCAGCAAGGACCACCCCAAATTCACCATACTCTTATGTGGATAAGAACAAAGGCTCTGGTACCTATTCATCTATTTCACAACGCCATAAATATTATGGGAGATCTCCAATAGCCAACAGGAGTGAACATGATTTAGTTAGGCAAGCTTCTCAGGCTGCTAATGCACCAAAAGGATCACAAGCAAGTAAACAGAAAGAAGTGTCAAATTTCACAGACGTTAGGTATTTTCGTGTTCCAAATGCTGTTGAAAAAGACACTAGACAGCCTAATGTTCCTTCATATTCTAAATTGTTACCCACAACAAATCGTATGGCAAGTAATGTGAATCTAGGGTCTCACTCGGGATATCGTTTGCGAAGTAACTTGGCTGCAGGCCCTTCCGCTGAAAACCATATGGCAAGTAATGCCAACAAAGGCCCCTACACTGCAAATTATGTTGCAAGTAATATGAACACAGTTTCCACATCAATTCGGATGCAGAGCAATGTGAACACAGAGCCTCCTAAAGCAATGCAGGGCAGTTCGAACGTTATTACCCCCACATCAGATCGTATGCCAAGTAATGTGAACATGCCTAATAAAAACATGTCCCATCAGTCTCCTCAGAAAGTTGGACTGGTGGGACAACATACATTTATGTCTAATCATGGCAGTATGAACAATGCTATCAATGCCTCTGTCCCTTTCACATCAGGAATGACAAATACCGGTTCTCCGATGAGAGTGTCTGTGGGTTGAGAGTGTCTAACCACCCATATTCATGGATTAACTCCAGAAAGACTGACTTTGAGAAACTCAAAGGTTTGAGTCAGAATAAAAATCTGACTAAATCTACTACTGCTGACTTTCAAAGGTAAGATTTTGTTATTTATATCTTAATATAGTTGGACCGTGGCACAATAATCCTGTTAACTAGTAGCCAGTTGTCCCCAAGTTAACTATAGCTATATGAACACAAGACATGGATCAGCTGGACATTTCAGTTATTTATTTTCTAAAGGTTTCCGCCCAGTTTTCCATGGAACATACAACATTCTGATGGTCATAAAAATGAAACACGCTAAATTATATTAACCATATAGGAAAAATGCAAATACGTATATACTCTGTCAAAGAAGAAACGCATAGGTGAAATGTCACAAGAAAGTGTTGAATTTTAAAAAAATATCGTTTATTGTGTACGATGGCCATG
>JAUELC010270508.1:0-16545 GCA_031471745.1 Cryptochiton stelleri | reverse complement strand
CTTCTCTCTGGATAATGATTCCGTCCTTTCTCTCCATCTGCCAATCTGACGATATACTGTTTTGAAAACAACAATAATAACCTTAAATCAACCAGAAGCTTTACGTTTATTTGGCAGGCAATACACAGCGACACACATTGGGGTACGGATTACCTGTACAATAACGGAAATTACATGTTTTCATTATATTTTTGGGTAGCCGTTCGAAACAATTTGACAAGACACATCAACTTAATCAATAACTTTAAGCTGAGGGTACCGGAAATATCCGCTTATATACATTTTCAGTGTCTAGGCCGAAATCGTAAGAGATTTGACAAGGTACTTTGCCAATGTTATGATACTGATGTGTTAAGCCATCTTATATGATACACACGCATAATATTCAGGTCTTCTGCAGGCTACATAATAAGGCGAATGAGAAGCAATTTCACAAGGTGCTTTATCTGAGAGTAAAACGAATCCGTGAAATACACTTGTAGCAATTATATATATTTTCATTGAACATTAGCGAATGACCGATAGATTTTTGTTTCGGAAATATAATTGTTTAGCATTGATGGTCGTCGAAGTTGTCATGTCCATTGAAAATTATAGTCTCAGTTTATCCTCTCTATTCAGATATATCATTATTTCATACTTTAATATCCGATATTGCCGCCGGTCAGTATTCGATTGTCTGATCTTTTACTGACAACGATGTTGACAGATCGAATCAAATAATGTGTGGATGACCATAGTTCTTATGCTAAACGAAATTCACGCTTAGCGCTCTTTTGAGAGGAAGGTCATTAAAGATCGGGACATCTCTCTGAAAACAGTCGGCTTAGTCGTTCATCCTGTTCTCCATCCTGTTTTCACGCGGATAATTTCAGTATTGACTCACTTGTTAGGCGACTGTCAAATTTATTTAATGGGCACAACCAGGAAGCCACATTGGACATTGACTTTCTCCTGAGTTTGCGGCGAAAATTCTCGTAACTGTACTTTTCTTTCATCCGAAAACAAACGTTTTCTATGCCATTTGCTCATTATGTTTACATATATAGGCTATACATACATAGTTTAAGTTCTTGGAGTCCCCATTTTCTCACGATCGAATCAATGTTACGGTTAGTTTAAAACTGGAGAAAATAAAACGTCTTTATACCAAAGCAGTATTTTCGAACAATAAATTCCCCATACAGATATTTAGTTAAATAGTATAATAACTAGATATTTATACAAAATCATTATTTTCTGAAAATAAACTGGAAACGAAATACTTTTAATCTGTTTTGGTAAATAACTGATCTAAAAAAACGTCTTATTTTCAAGTACTTCATCTGTACTTTATGGTGACCGGATGCGGCCATTTCTGATTTCGCGATATCTAGAAATCGGGAAAACTAGAGAAAAAAAAAATTATATCCTTGTTTTTTCGCGAAATTTATCCACATTTTCGTTTTTTTCGTTTCCGCGTTATATCAACTAAATGAAAACGCGAAAATCGAAAAAACGAAACTTGTTGTCAAATAGCGTTTTTGCGCGTTTTTTAGTCAATGCGAAAACACGAAAATTGGACATATTTCGCGAAATGACGTCACGTTTCGTGTTTTCTAGTTTCGGGATTTCGCGAAACTGAGAAAACACGAAACTTCATGTCATTTCTGGTTTTCGCGGAAGCTTCTCCTTCTGCCCTCTGCCATAAACTGTGCATGACTGGAAGCGTATATCAAAATTAACAAGGTAAGTTTTTCGATTAATAGAGTAAAGTGACAACTCCAAGGAATGATGAACACTTCATTATGACCGTATATTTCGGTTTATTTAAACCATCTTCACTACTGAGGATGGTTTAAATAAACCGAATTATACAGTCATAATGTTACATCTGACGTGTAATGTATTGGGACCTATCGGTACCTTACAAAAATAAAAATAATATAGACCAAAGTGACATTTCAGAACACAAAAACAGTTCAGAGTTTAAATCGCTTATTTGTCACAACAACAATACGTGCTGCATGACTTATGTTAGTTCCCTTCACCTTTTTTCGCTTTTTCGCGAAATAATTTATTTCTCAATTTCGCAAAAACGCCAAATGAGTTATTTATCGATTTCACGAAATAACTTATTTATCAATTCCGCGAAAACACGAAACAAGTTATTTTTCGATGTGTTTTTGTTTTTTCGAGTTTCGCGTTTTCATTTAGCCGAAATAACGCGGAAAAGAAAATATTGATAACCTTTTCGAAAAAACAATAATTTTTCGTTTTTCTAGTTTAATAGATTTCTAGAAATCGCGAGATCTGAAATGGCCGCATCCGGCTTCCATAGTTCTTACTATTGTAACCGTTTTGTCTCAACAAATGGATTAAATAGGTCAAATGACGGAAATGAAAGGAAAACAGACAGGAGTGAGATATAAATTGGTTTGAATGGTAGGTTGTCTGGGATGTTTATGGCCTCCAATTTGCGGTAGACTTCTGTCTGTTGTTCAAGCTACTAGTACAGTAGAAATATAAAGTCACCCTTTAGTGGATATTTGAGAACTCTAATGAGTTGAAATTCATCAGTTAGAAATTGTCAATGATCTGATATTATCGTATGGAAGACGATCGCTCAGGACAACTCCTTCACACCAATCAGCCCACTATCGATCTCCATTTATGAACTTTTCGCTCTGAGGCCAACTAATGATGGCTCGCGATTCTAATTGATTAGTGCAATGACAGAGAGAACTCTGCATCCATAACTCTGTCACAATACAGCGCAATTTGGTTGTTAAAATGCTTCGAAAGCAACCAATGTGGACATATTTTTCGTGTCTGTATGAGTGACTGTCTTCATACGTTTTGTACTTCTGGTATGTTCCAATTGTGACTTCCATAATATGTCAGCTCTTGAAATAGCAATTGCCCGGATGAGCTTCTTTCCCGTGTCACAGTCCTTACTTCCTCTATTGCCCATCTGAATAGATTAGTTGTAGTGTCTAGCATGGTGGGGGTATGAATTTCCATTACCGTAGATGTTGTTAAAACTACTTTACAATACAAAATCCTGTGCATTTGCGAATATTTTATTTACGGAGGTTTGCACTAGTGTTTTAACATCTTCAACCTTCGCCATGCAGCAATGTGAACTCTCAAAATCAAAAGAATCCTTATTTGAAGAAGTTGCCTGTGATTTGCGGGAGTCGGGTTGGTTTTCATGGCCCGGTTTCCTCCACGATCACCGCCGTCATATAAGTGAGGTAACTATAGGTACGCAAAACACCAATAAAACAAACAGACATAATCATGATCATATATTTGCTAAATCAGTTTGTCACCTCCAATGTCACAGGGGGTGTTTATTATCTGTCTTATATATGCTAAACACATTTCATACTAAGCGCTCTTTTGAGAGGACTGTCATATATGATCGGGACACCTCCATGCATAAAGCCGGCTTCATTGCTACCCTGTCTCTCTCCCTTACTCAGATGATGTTGTTATCGAATTATTTACATATGATGCTAACTAAAGGGGCATCTCTATGAATTCATCCGGTTATATGTTGTCTCTCTGTAGTGTTTTCCCGTAGATGATTTCAGTATTGGCCTACGTGTAAGGTGGCTGGTAAATATAACTGTTAATGTCGCACGTGGTTTTCTGAACAAATAAGTTAAATGGGTCAAATGACAGAAATGAAACGAAAGAAGAGTTTTAGTTAACCTAACATACGCCCGCCAGGTGCTGCACCGTAAAGGTCATTGGTAACCATGTTAACCAGGGATATGTCGAAAGTATAGGTGAATAGCAAACGGCACAACTACAGTTGATGATGAATGTGCCTACCAAGTTCCATAAAGATAGGTCTTCTTGTTTTTCAGTTCTGCTCCGAAAACGGATTGGGGCGATCCGGACGGACGCCGGTCAAACCACAATAGGACCGATTTTCATCGGACGTGTAAAGATACATGATTGAGTTGTAAATTGGTCTAAATAGTAGGTTGTGTGGGATGTTTATGGTCTTCAATGACAACCGGACCTCTTGGTCTACTTTAGTCTATTGATACAGTTGTAATGTTAAGTTACCATTTAGTGCATCTTTGAAAACTATAATGAGTTGACATCCATCAGTTATAATCTACTCGTGATCACGTATTCAAGACGATCTCTCAGTCCGCCCAGGATAACTCCTTCACACCAATCAACCCACCATCGATCTCCATTGATTCGTGGGTCTCTAAGGCCAACTTATGATCACTTGCGATTCTGGTCCATTATACCAAGGATTCTGATAAACCGATATATTTTCTGTATTCAAATATGGAACGCCGGAAACAATAGGACAATACCACTCCTACCAATGTATTCTTAAGATGTACTCAGAAATATGAGCGCATAGTATTTCAGATACACATTTACCTGGCCCTCTGGCTAAGGGGAGCATGATTCAAGCATAGTCATTCTGTCTTTTCTTAGCACTGGAGGGATATTAATTTTCCAACAGAGCAAAACACTTCACATTTTGTTGTGTTAGTGTGGCTATTTAATGTCGGAATACACCACGGTCATATAAATAAAATAACCCTGAGTGCGATGTTAAACACCAATCTATCAATCAATCACATTTACCTGACTAAGATTCTGAAGTGGACACCGAAGAAAAAACAGTCATGTTTCGCTGGCACTTTATGCGAATGTTGTTTATTTTATTAAGGCTGAAAAACATTGCTGGAAACATGACCCAGAATGGAGGAACTGAGATAATTTTATTTATGCCACAGAGAACTGTCGCGCTTAAAAGAAAAATATAAACAATAAAACTAGATATTTTTAACAATTCAACTCACTATATCAACTGTGTTGGTCGTTCGTGTTAGACACTTCTTATAGAACAAACCTCATATCAAAATAATTCCAATTGATTTACTTGACGACATGCGACACATTAGCTATATTGACATGTTCTTTAATGTTTTCTAGCTGAACATAAACATTCATTGTGCACCATCAACTCCTAATTGTCACTAATTGGAACAAGTCACGAAGAAAAATCTTTAAAAAGATTACTTCAGCTACAATAGCATAAAGTTCCTTTCGGAAAAACCGATAAACGCCATTCTGGGTAAACTTAAAGTGAGCATGCCGCACCCAAGTTCCCCTCTTCGCCTATGCAATTCGTGTTTCCGCAAAAGCCGATATAACCCATCTGTCAAGCAATTGAATGTTATGATTTTTTGCAGACAGCGACAAGCCCCACGATCTTTTTTCAACAAATCCCGATATATCCATTTCAGCCACTCAGCGGGCTGAATTGAGGCCATGTGCGGTGTCGTCTTATACAACATGGCGTCGCCTGTGTTTACCAAACGTGTAACCGTTTTATAAGATAAATTGCAAACTATGTGGATCATGGAAAACTTGGATAAAGTATTTGAGCCAGTCATTCAGCCCCCAAGTGGACACAAACGAAAAGCTAATGGTATTGCGGAGAAATCTTCATTAGGTTTTCTTCTGTCTGTTTTCCACCAAACACAGGCGAATAGTATCCAAAGCTGTCATATGATTGAATACCCTTGAGGACGGTCATCAACGAAACAAACAATCGAAGCACTGTTTTAAATACCCACAAAATATAGAAAATAATTAAAGATGAATAATTAAACTATTTAAGGCTGTTACCTGCGTTTAAACTGATAAAAACAGGAGAAAATGTGGATTTATCTCGATTTGATAAAAAAAAAAAATATCGTGGATATATCTCTTTGTGACATAAAACAAAAACTAGAAGATAAATCAACCGTTTTACTCTCAAATCTATATTTTTCATAATGTTACTCTTTATTCTCACAGGCTCCCCTCCACTTTTGAACAGTACAATTTTTGTATACACTGACATGTTGTGTCTGTGTCAAGTTTCGTGTGACAAATAAAGCTGGCATTTCTTATATTATAGTTGTCTGTACATAAAAATAACTTCCTTGAGGCCCTATATACAATTTCCCAAAAATTATAGATCTCAGGACCGGTGCCGATTTGGAAATTATTGACAACCAGAGTATACATAAGGTATGTAGGCTATTCTTTTTACTGTTAATAAAAGAAGCCGCAATTGTATAAATGTCTCAACGACTAAAACTAAACTCTACGTTACTTGATTTCATGAATCCTTGATTTCCACTGATAAGATTAACATAGTACAGTATGTAATTACCAATGTAATCACAATAACGTCAAGGGCATTTGAATTTATAAACGACATAGTTGTAATAGTCTTTAGGACTTGGATCTGTTGTGTTTCTGTTTGGATCTATACTGTTTCTAAAGACATAATTGTTCTTTATAGAGTCTTGTAGCAAAGATATATGGTCTAACGGCAGTGTGTAGGATTTCACCGGCAGCAATAATTATACTTCTATCAACTGAATTCCCACTATGTAAAAATATGTCCACAGCGAACAGTTCACATTCGGAAGGTTTACTTTTAATTATAACCGGGTTTTCAACGTTGGAGGGTTACAAAATAAAATTTGTTAGTATTGCAGAGTCTTGATCTATCACATGTATTCAGGAATATTTTCTCTCCATAAAATGGAACAGATAATGCAACATTCTGAAGCAGGATTATCGAATAACTTTCAGATAAAAGATAACTTCATGCACATTTATTGTATTCTGTGCCTGTTAAACAATTGTTACCAATGCAAAAGTAGCAAAAATAAAACCTGCAAGAATGCAAGCATGTATTTTTTGTTCATGAAAGTACCAAATGAAGCGTATAAAAATGTAACTGACTGTTGACCTGATGGACAGCGTTCCAGCGGTTCTGCGTTTTTTCCCTAACCTTCCTGCATTTGTATGTTTAGACCAAGAAGCTGGTTGATGTCGTAGTGTCCCGCTGGTGAGTTTAGAGAACCTATGAGTGATCTAAAAAAAATGACCGCACCTCAATGACCGTATCGGTAATCAACAACCCAGTATAAATCAATAACAGTTTCTCCTATTTTATGAATGTTATGATTTTAAAAGAAAAAAAGGAAATAAAAAATTCGCATTGGACAACTTTAAGAACAACAGTTGAGTAACTTTTAAATTAGCACAAACGCCTGGCTGTGCAGTTAACGCAGTTATACATATACATTACACCAATATGAATATTGCGGGGTAATTATACAAACGCCTATGCCTGGCTGTGCAGTTAACGCATAGGCGTTTGTATAATTACCCCGCAATATTCATATTGGTGTAATGTATATGTATAACTGTGTTAACTGCACAGCCAGGCTTAGGCGTTTGTATAATTACCCCGCAATATTCATATTGGTGTAATGTATATATATAACTGCGTTAACTGCACAGCCAGGCGTTTGTGCTAATTTAAAAGTTACTCAACTGTTGCATAGGCGTTTGTATAATTACCCCGCAATAATTAGCATATATATTTCTACAGAACACGCCAATTTAGTAAGACAACGCACCGAGAAGAAGTTATACGAATTCGAATGTGGTATATTTTTGTCCCATAAGACGTATCCTAGTTTTGGAGCAAATTAGAGTGTGACAAATGTGCATAACAGATTTAATGATTGCAGATTTAATGTGAAATGTTCGTGTCAGAATAGATTATAATTGGTAAAGAAAAGTTTAAAATAATTTGTATCCAGTAAACAAGAGCTCTGTTAATTGGCTTAAAGAAAAAAACAACACCAAAACACGCACGACTGTACAGCAGTTATTATGCAACAGAGGGAAACTACATCTATCTATAGTATAATCTATGCTGCATGTTTTTGTTGGTGAAATCTCAAGAGAGTCATAGCTGTGTTTAAGATTCAGCATTGGGCGTCAAAACCAAACTTGCTGGTATTTTCTATAAATAATTTAAATATTCATTGTTACCTTTTGTTGGAAAACTTTGTCGCTGGAAAAGTATTTATTATCTCTTTCTCTGAAGTATAGAAAGTTGTTTTGTGAGTTAGGAAAACTAATCACCGTCTCCCTTCAGACAGGTACATGTAGATGGCAAAATGTAGGCCTTGATGGAACACAAAGATTGTGTCAAGTTTGTTCTTTGAAAGCTACTGCGGATGAATACCATTATATTCCCTTTTTAGCAACAGAAGTGTGTTCATTGGTCATAGGCAACTGTTCTGGCCTTTTCTGTGCTCCACATCGTGCCTCACATTAAAATAGTTGTACATGTTATATAAGGTGTAAATGTGACATACATAATGCACTCTTATTTCCACAATTTGTCTAACTGCACCATGTTATGTCTTAATCACAAGTTAAGGTCTGTAAAACAGGGTGTAGTTACACAAATTGTGTAATTAAGAGAGCAATGGACTACAATCCAAAATTGGGTCCGTGTTAGCTCTTACCCGGAGGAACACCAGGGCAACAAGAACTCATTCCAACCACCCACTTCAACCTAATACAGAAGGAAATGATGGTATTAAAACTGAAAATGGGACATCTAGTGACCGTGAAATAAAACACAGTATAATTGTATTCCATTCGCTCAGTGGAGCGTTAACTGTTAATAAGATACGTGTTATAGGCAGTATCAGAGCGAAAGGGAGATATCAGGATAAGTTAAAGGCGACAACGATAGGTTTCAGTACAATATAAATCCGTGTTCAGCAGCTCCAGATCAACGAGTCTGGAGACTTAAACTGTGGTATAAAGCAACAATATCCACTAAATAAGACGGGGTTACTTTTCAATCTACATACTCCATGAGAGACTTGGAAGTAATCAATATGGAGGCCATTTTTTTCAGAGAGGGTATTACTGTTAACATCACGACATTGTTTTCTTATCGATAAAAAGCGTTTCATGTTAAGGTCAAAAAAATATATTTAGTCGCTTAAAATTAGGTAACAGTGTGTCACTGCGTCCTAACGTTAAATGACAAATATGAGGTAGCTTTTTTGTTACACAATTTATGTTCTGGAATTGGGTTATCAACAGCAGTATGCCACAAAAACAACAAACCAATCAATCTAACTATTAATAACCAGTTCAAATATTTGTTTTAGCGATTTCCCATCTCTATTTACTGAGAGGGTTTCATAAGAGATCGAACGGTTATACATGTACCACAATCCGGTTGATCAAACATTGTTTCATACACACAGCTTTCGGTCAGTAAATCAGATAAGCGTCTTTCCGTTGTTAAGACACCTTTCTTTCTTTTCTCTATGGTCAATCTCAAGTGATTATCATGCTACCAGAATTACCATATAACATTGGCAAGAGGTTTGCATGGCAGGCAATATGCGTCGAAATACTGAGAGATGTGCCTACGGATAACCTTCAAATGTACGAATAAATAAAATATATTTCTTGAATATTTTTACAGCAGTTGGCAACAGTTTGAAAAGGTGCGTGCTCGTAATCAGTCTTCTTACGCCGGTGTGCTTGATTGATTGAATGATTGATTGATGTTTCACGCCGGCCTCAATGGTATCTGACATATATGGCGGCGGTGCACTTCCAACAGTAAACATCAACTATAATGCCGTAATGTGAAGTGTTATTGAAATTGCTATTGTATCAAGTGTTGTACAACAATTTCGGTAGGACAAATAGCTCCTCAAAAGCTGAAAGCATGCATATTTCTTAGCCTGAGTGTTACGCTGCGACAAGGTGCTTTAGCAGATAGTTTACCACGAAAGGAAACCTTGAAATACACATACTCCAATTATATCTATTGACATTGAACATCTACATTTTTATAGCGAATGGTAGATATACTTTAAATTTAGGTCGATATACTTTAGCATTTAGGGCACGGATATGTGGTGGTTACCAGAGTTGATGTTCATTCGGAACGTGAGTCTCAGTATACGATCATTATTTTTGACTTCTGAACCTCACCGTGCGTTAAAATTTGATTTTCTGTTCTGGTAATTAAAGTGTCACAGTGATGGTCACAGCAGGAATAACGTACTGTGTGAAAGACCATCGTTCCTGTGTTAAACACATTTCACGGTAAGCGCTCTTTTGAGACGACTGTCATTTAAGATCGGGACACCAATATGAATATAGTCAGCTTCATATTTTACCCTGTCTCTCCACCTAACACACTCAGATGATTTCTATATCGACCGACTTAACACGTTGCTACAATAGTATTGTAAACCTACTCACAAACTGCTACTTGAGAACCAAACTCACTGGCTTTTCTTGTGCAAAATGTATGGAGAGTTGCGACTCACAATCTTATCCGATAAATTCACCATTATAATATTATAATTACCATGGCAGTCTATCCATTCTGGAACTGTTGAAATTTGTCAATTCTGTACTCAAACGTAGGGAACGTTTTATCACCAGGGGTACATGGAGATCACAACAGTTCAAATGCGCTAAGACATATGTTTGTTTAATTGATATGACAAAACCATGCATTCGGACGTATGGTCTTATTTATATACGAAAAAAATATATTATTATTACTGGAGGACTCTAGTTGGCGTTCATCTGTTACAATCTGTAATTGATCTGATATTATCGTATTGAAGACCTTCGCTCAATTCTCTCACGACAACCCCTCCACACCAATCAACCCACCATCGATCTCCATCGACAAAAGGGGGAGACAGGGGACGGGGTCTTCGGCTAACTTACCATGACCTTCGATTCTAATCCGTCAGTGTAAGTGTATTGATAATTGTAATAATATAAAATAAACTCGTCTTCAAGAGCTAATGGACTGTGAATTCTCTCCCCCCCCCCCCTGCTCCCTCCCTTCATACTTTCTTCCGTATTTATAACCATCTGGCATATACTAACATAAGTATGAGAGAGGTAGTCGATAAATTCGCGTTAAACAAAAACTAACAACAAAAACAACCCTCACTACAGCAACAACAACAACATGTGGAAGAACAAAGCGAGTACAATTTAAACCCCGTTCACCAAGGAGTAAACAATATTGCTAACTAAGCAGGCCTGGATTGCTACTTGTTCTGTTTGACAACGGTCAATGTTAGCGGATCGCACCATGTTATTCATTGTGTCTTTTTCTTTAAAATTGTGAGGAATGCAGATCCATGTTGCGAAGGGTCTTTTAGGGTTCACGATAACCAACATGTCATCCAACAGAGAATAATATCTTGGGCTACGTATTTTCCAAACAATAAATTGATTGATTGACGTTTAACGCCGTGCTCAAGGGCATTTCACTTGTATGACGGCGGTTTACTCCAAAAGGCAATAGCCAAACTAACACAACCATAACATGTGAAGTGTTTTGGTGGAAAAATTATGTGCCTCCAGTAACAAGTGGAAACTACGCTCGCAACATGCTGTCCTTTGCAAGAGTTCCCAAACAGTACAAATGTTGTCTCTAAAAGTTGTGTCTGTATTTTACCAACGGACAGAAGTGTCGGCAATAAAATTAAATTACATCCACGTAAATTACTGTAGTGGTTATTGTATCTCTCTTTTACGAAACGAGACATTGATAGATTTCACAAATACATGATTGTAGGTAAATTAATCTATTCCTGAGACAAGAGCTTCGCTAAAACAAATCAACATAACACAAATATATAATTTTAGGATTGAGGGACACGGAATAAAAGTAGGTTATGTCTATTTCTTGGAGCAGATGGCATCTGTATGTATAAACATGCCATTTATACATATATCATACGGGAATAACATGATAAATATATCATAAAACAATTATTAGTAACGGTTTTACGTGCAGTGCTCCGATAGATTATATTGGGCTGTGATGGGTGACAAATTATTTTCTGTATGCTAAAACGAAGCTCCGAAAACAACAGAAAGATACCACTCCTACAAATGTATTTTTAAAATGTGCTCAGAAATATGAGCGAATAGAATTTAAGACGCTCGTGTATCTAACTAAGAGTCTGAAGAGAGCAATGTAGGAAGACATTCAACTTTCACTAACATTGATTCTGTATGATTGGTTTGCTTGTGGTATTCTTTTTATTCACTTTTGCGAATGTAACTTATTTTATTTAGACTAAAAAACAATACAGGAAACATGACCCAGAATGGAGCGACGAAGATAATGTAATTTATTAAATGAGATTCGGTGTTATTAAGATATCTGTCGAGCTTAAACGGAAAATATTAACAATAAAAACAACAGATTTATTTAATAATTCAGCTAATTATGTTTACTAGTTTGGTCGTTCGTACTAGATACTTCTTATAAAAGAAAGCTCATATCAAAATAAATCCAATCCAGAAGCCTCATTTTGTTGTTTAGCTTGATGAAATACGACACATTAGCTACATTGGCATGTTCTTAAATGTTTTCTCGTTGGGGTTATACATGCATTATGCACCATCTCAAATTCCATATTTTCACTACTTTAAACAAGTCACGAACAAAACTCTTAATAAAGATTTACCTCAGCTACAGTGTCATAGAGTTCCTTTAAGTAAATTTATTTCGAATCGGTTGTCGAGATCAAGTATCAGAAATGTATCCGAGTATAATAACGTCCTGTCTGCCTGAAGCTTTATCGAAGAACCAGATATATTCCTACACGGCATGACAGCAACTCTCAAAGAACGTCAAGGACTTTTCGTCAAACGTGACACATGCACAACGGAGTTGGAGAGTGAACAAATAATAAAGATAAAGAATTGCAACGCTGAGTATGTAACCACACCAGCAAATTTATGTATTGGTGAATTTCAATGAAACTTCACAAACTTGTTTATCTTTAAATTGTTTTAAACAAGTTCGAATTTCATGGTCGAGGTTTTAAAGTTCATAATGTCTGTTTGAGAATTAAATTGTCCCAGTGTAGAGAATACAAGTACAAAGAATATACCATACTGTGGGGGATTCGTATCACTTGTGAGGTGTTCTTTTTCATAATGGTTGCTACTGACACGGCTATAAAAATTAAAGTCAACGATGACTTGATGACTTCAGGTAACAAATCAAACCATACAATTCAATTTGGTGTGTTGTTTTGCACTTAGAGAGACATAAACCCGTGCGATTATTTGTGGAATTCGAACAATAAACAGTTTACTTCAGTGATATGCCAGCTGGATTGTTTTAAATTCCTTTTATGTTTACTTGTGGTGTAACTGCCCTGCCGCCGAGTGAGAGTGTGGTTTATCTATCAACGAATTGTTAGCAAAAACATAAAACAGTTGTTTGACAGGCGAATATACCGGGGGAACTTAAATAAAGCTTTTTGTAGCTTAATTGTTGTATAGTTTATTTTCGACCAATATTTGTAACTATTCGTTTTGTTTATGCCTGTGTACAGCTGGACTAAAAATATACCTTTAAGCGGATCTTTCAGAACTCTAATGACTTGACTTCCGTCCGTTCACCCGATGCATCCACTATCAAAGCATTCAACCGTATGGAGTTGCTACGCTATCATAGCCTTCAAGCCAAACATATTTTAGCAATCATCATATGTGTGCCACTGTCAATCCTTTCGTAAAGCATTGACAGTATACTCATATGTCTCCTTTGGTAGTACACGATATGAAGAATTTGACTTGTGTCCGTGCCTTCAGCTGAACTGGTTTATATCTATAGTAACCCTAGAATTATATAAGTATATTGTAATACAGTTAATTCTTCATTTCAGAAGTTGTTAGACTCGTCTGCATTCTAAACGTAACCCCAACTTTTGTTCCTCCAATATTAAAGGCTGTGGTAGTAGACGTATCAAGTGGACTGTATATGTACATAATAGGATAATTATAGGTATCTTCTTCATCTCAGCAATTTAAGGTACTTTACCGGGCAGTTTAATTTAAGAAGAAACACGCATCAATCAGTTATATATTTTACATTGTAAGCCTAAGTTGACAGATTTAAAGGAAATTGTGTAAATATCGTATATCATCGAAGACACAAAACAACTGTTTCCAAGTGGACGCGCCATGTTAAAGTCAAAGATGTTATATACCACACAATTCTGAGTATAGAAGATATAAAAGTGCTGTGCGATGATTCCGATACCGTCCTCGAAGTGCTCATTCGGTTTTATTACATTACCAACAAAGGCTAACATTATAATCGCTATTCACGCCACAAGACTGTCTTGACGCAAAGTCACTTAACAAAGGTACACCTCTATATGGATACACCCGCTTTAATCTTATAGCCTGTATATCTTTCTTGCATTCACTAAGGTTATTGATGTATTGATCCGTTTGTGTTATGGGTGGCTTTCAGGAAGAGGTCTCTACAGAGACTGTAGCTTACGCTTGTCATACGGTCCAATTTGGCTGAACCGTATCGCTTATGAACGGTTTCCTTACTACACTTCACCTTCTCATCAGCTGGGTATCCACCGAGTTGTTCATTAACGCAGGCATACTCTACCAGAAAATAGTGGACTTCAAATGTCCGGTTGACCCACCTCGCTTATTAGTAGTTTATCAAATATGCCTGTAGATCAGTACACATGTAGCTCATGTAATTTTAATATTGGACATGACAAAAGTATGCCTTAGGCTAATTCAGTACCATTTATTTTTCCCGGAAGGTCCTTTTATACATCTCCATAATTACCATAAGCAGACAGGGGACTTAACACAACACGATATCACTCGAATGAAGAATCATTGTGGTAACTTTTATATGTATTTAAAATTACATCAATTGCACGAAACTTTAGTAAATATTTGGGAAGATGTTTTGTTAAATCTGTAGTTTGGAGTGATATAGGGCCACAATGAAAGCAAAAATGTTCAAGATGTTCAAACACACCCCCTCGTTGTACAGGTCCAGTTGAATATGGCATGTGTGAAAAATTGCCTTTCAATTCTTTGGCGGACATCTTTGCAAACTTATATTTGTCAATGTTCAGATAAGTGACAGACTGACAACTAAGAAAAATAATCTTTTGAATTTATTTGAATAGTTATGGACATCACACGCTTGTTCTATCTTTTTTTGTCGAATATGTTGTTTATGAACAAAACATATCTCCTTGTACAATATGCTTCCAATTCACATTATCCATTCATTAGTAAAGATATATTTACTAAACGATACTCTCAAAGGCCAGTTCCAGACATTGGCCATGCTGTCTTTTAATTATCGTTAAGAAACCGATAGTTTTGTCAATTGAAACTATTGGTTTATGATTTTCGATATCAAGGCGTATGTTTCAAGTTATAATACATTCTTCACTATTCATTTTGTAGAATGGATCATGTCGGGAATCGTTCAGTAAAAAGCGATTGACTTGTTCGCTTCTTGTCTGGCAACGCCTTCTGGCCTGAGCCGTCGATGGTATTGAAGAACTGTTTACAGTAAACTCTTATTTGTTAACAGAACAATCGTCATTGTGACGCAGACAACTCATGTTAATACACCGTCATAAATAATAACCATGACATTAGTTGAATTGTTTTAAGAGTCGTTTTAATATACCCGGATAGGACATGTTCAATATTTGCAAACACAATATTTGAAAGGCAGGAGCACTTTATCTCAGCTGTGCAATCGTAACAAAGCTGAACGACCCTAAATCATTTAACTTTACCGGTCTGTCGCCGAAATAGATATTACAATATTTTGTTAGCAGGCGGGGGAAGTCTTGTCAATTGGTATCCCGATCAAGCACCTGCATTGGGTTGATTCGTTTTTTTACCAGTGTCTGTATATCCACATTAGGCTGGCCAGAATAACCATGACTGAACATTGACTCGAATATTTGCTTTAAATGTAAGCTATTAAATAGCGCTTCTAGACGCTGCCCGCAGTATCTCAAACCGGGATGACTCTCACCATCCCCATCTCTGCTGGCTCGCATCTTTAGTATCGACCATACGTTTCTGTCTGGTAAAACCTAGTGAGATCAATCGATTGATGTGTATAAAGGTCCCGATGAACGTAAATATGTCCAACCCATTTCACACCAAACGTTCTCTACAGACGGCGGTCTTTGAGCAGAAAGACATTTATGTGAATCGTGTCAAGGTTCACTGGACCAGCGTTGATCAAAAGGACTACGGGGTCCACTTTAACACAAGTCTCTCTTTCAGTTACTTCTTTGATCCGGTTTTTTGCTCAGATTCTTTTAGAATCGGTTTTTTGTTTGAAACTGATTATTGTACTGTGTCCTGTCGGTAGAAAGACAGTCATGATTCACGTGCTCCTGTAGAAGTAATCCATTTATTTATTCACATAGACCTGTAGATTAAATTTGCCCATTAGACCTACAGTGATTTATCACCATCCACTCAATGAATTTCAATATAAACGTATTAACATAGTGCCGAAATTCAATCTATATCTTTGGAAAGATCCACAATTGTTGAAGTCCTTTAGCTTTAGATTTTTTAAAATGAAACCAAAATATATTTGAATACAGACAATTCTTTGTTCTATTTACGGATCAAGTTGATATCTGATATTGTATATGATCGATTAATTTACCAGGCGAACGTTGAGATTACATTGCATCGACTTTTAGTTATGTTCGACTTTTTTGTATGTATTTAAAAACAAATTGTTTTATCACTATATACTTTAGTTGATTTGTATATAAACAAAATTTTGTAACAGCTTAGACAGAAACACATGCATGC
>JAUELC010270397.1:0-10298 GCA_031471745.1 Cryptochiton stelleri | reverse complement strand
AGATATTTTATTGTACATATAGGTCCGTTTTTGATTTACAACTACAGCGATCATACGTAATGAAAACAAACTGCCATAGCGGTGGGGTTTAGTGTACCTTGCCCAGCTGACTCAACTTGTATACTGTAGCGTTTATGACATTCTGTAATCCTTTAAAAGTACCAGCGTCTTATAGACAGTGGTAGACGTTTTTTTCTAGGATTTAGCCTTTGACTTGGGGGTGCGTCTTATACATGAATGCGTCTTGTACATGGGTGAATACAGTAATAAGTCTAAGCAAAACAAAAAGGATTCCAGCAAAACATCTTGAACCACTTTTAATAATCATTACAATTTCAATAGATTTCCAATAAACTTGGAAACCTCAAAATAATCATTACGGTTTCAGGCTTAAGGTTCCCTAAATATATTTCTACCATACCTGGACACATCTTTCATACAGACTGAGATTATATTCTCTCTCCACTACAGTAGATGATGGTTTGTACGCCTGAACTAAAGCGGTTTTAGGAGGAACTGCCCAGCTACACAAATGAAAGACAGATATAAAATTACATTTCTTAATTGTCATTAGGTTAGTTTTCCTCAATCAACATAGATACAAGACAAAAAGTCGTAACAGCAGAGGGTTTTAACAGAAGACTACATGTATGACAATTCAGGTCAGGTAAGAAATCCGAGCAATCTGTAAACACCAGCCTCTATCCTAGGTCAACAAATTCTCTTCGGATGCTACAGTGCAGGGTATTCCATGAAAATTGTAAACATGAGGTAAAAATCACTGGCCTTAGTGAATTCTACCGTAGCTTTTTATCAACTAGGTGACTGATTTCCATTCAACACAATGTTAAACGCGTACATCAGTACAAACAGGTGTAAACCAACAACTACACAGGACTACTTTATTAATGTCCACTTAAATGTAAGACACTTAACATTTCAGCTAGAAACAGCTCATGCAGGTCAGTTTGCAGGAGAGATTCGTGGGCAGGAGATTAACCACTCTCCTAAAACGTAATGCTCTGCAGTGCATACATTCTTTCAAAAATCCTTCCCCATATATTAAATTAGGATTTCACTCCTACCAGAATTGTATGTTTACCCAGGGGTGCCAGTTAGTTCATCAATCAAAAGCCACCCACCTTCATCAATCGCACAACTCACCTTCTGTATTACATATCTAACTTTTAAGAATAACAGGGAGGTTTTAATTGCATAATATTTTGTAAATTGATTTTACTTTGACATCTATAATGTCACATTATAAAACAAGGCATCACTAGTGATAGGAATAACCTCGCAGTATGGCGTATCATCCTACTTGCATTCTCTAAACTGTGACAAACTAAAAATATTCATGTCGACCTTGACCCCACGAGTTTGAAATTTGAACTTGTTCAAAACTTTTGCATAGTAAACGTGTTTGAAATTTGATTAAAATCCATCCATACATAAAGCTGCTATAGTGATGACAAACTCGGTGTTACGTACATACATTCGTGATTTGTACGTACTTATGAGACGAATCCTATATCTCCCCTCAACTTTACTGTGAAGGGATAATAAATACCTACCTCTCTGATTCTATTTCTAATCTGCCTGCCAGATTGTGGACGTATTTAGCAAATGATTCCAGAATAACAAAATCATAGCCTTTCATCTGAACATTCAAAGTGTCATACTCTGGGATTTCTGGTCCAAGGCCCTGTAATGGAAGATAGACAAAACATAAACAAAACAATACAGTGTTTGCTTCATGTTATTCAAGGGTTATATGTTGTGGTATGTTAGGACAACCAATGTGAAGCTACATAATTCATAAAATAAAACACAGTAAGAACTCCCAAAAGAGATATGGAATTAATGACTCAACGTAGAGTTGTTTCTGTAATTTATTATGTTTTGGTATGAAATGCTGACTGCCTATGCAAGGATTGAAGTCAATTTCTTGCCAACATAAAATTGTAAAAGTTTATATTCGGGTTTTTTATTATTTAATATTTTTACCTCAAACATTGAATAAACATGTATTTTGGTGAAATTAACTATTTTATTTTATCTAACGTTACATGTAAACAGCCCGTAGAGGCAACTTCTATCAATCACAGAAGCTATTATGAGGACGCCTCTTTTGTAAGGTTTTAAATATTTTCTGAAGGTATCACACTTGGCACTTAATTTTATTGGTGTCCTATTACACCAATGTCTGCTTGTGTATATTTAGCCAAATGACAAGGTGATGCTTCACTGCAATTATAATTATGAGGTGGGTGCTATCAGCAGTCCATCAATAATAGTTAGAACTAAACCTCCTCACCACATCATCCGGTTCAAAGATACCAAGTACAGGTATACTGGAGTGTAACCTGAAACAAACAATTACAACTGACTATATATAAAGATATTTCCTAAAATGTAGGACACTTAAACATTTAAGTTCATTAACTGTCAAATGTTATCTGAAACAAATACATGTACCCTAGGGCGTGAGCTTTTTTTTTAAATCATCAAGTTTTTGAGTTTCACATTATTAGCACTATGATACAGTTTCTTTTAATAAGACACACTTTGCATCTACAATAATAAAACTGAAAAGATAAATTAAAATTAAAAAGCTTTAAATAATTTATTTGCAAGAAATGTATTATCTGTAAAGATCAGAGATTTGCATTATTTTAATATTAAAAATAGATTCAGGGCCATTTAACCAATATAACTGCACTCACTTTGACTTCTGTGTGCCTTGAGGTGTCATCCAGCGAGACAACAGCCGTCTTGCAGAAGTATAAACTTGCTGAAGAACAAATAAGTCAAATTTCAGTAACATACTAATAAATGGTACAATTTATTTTATACACTGGTTATCACCATTCATTACAAACAATGTTATGAAACTCATATGATACCAATAGTCATGTGATACTCAAGACCTACAGTACAGACTAGAACTAACTTAACGTCTAGATGCGCCGAAAACGCACCGAAATCTGACGCAGCAAATAATTTAGTCGCCGGTTACTCACATGCTTCTGCTTTGCCGCGCCTTTTACGGAAAGACGCGATCATGAAACTAGCAAAACACGCCTACTCTAGATGTAGGAGTAATATACTTTTCGTCACGACCCATTTGCACAAACGTATAGATGCAATTTTATTTTTATTTCAAGGCGACTGAGATGCGTCAGAGCGAAGACTGGTGCAATTTGATCTTCGTTTTAGGAGAGTTTTTGTTTTTGTTTCAGTCGCGTTAAAGGTTAAGTTAGTTCTAGTCTGTACTGTATACTCTAGCCCAGATTTAGGCCTAATATATGCATTTTGTTTCTAAGTTTTTGTACCTTTTAACGCCAAACTGTTTTTTTTCTTTATCACATTAAATGACCACCAAACCAAGAGAAACACATACTGAAAACCAAATATACATTATTTTGCAAGCTGTGATCCGTCAAGAACGAATTTTAAACATGATTGAATGATTCAGTATGCTGCATTAGTTTGGGAATTTCAGCGAGAAAAAAGGTTTGTTGTTTTTTTTAACAGTATAGATGGTTTGAGGGTAAAGACTGAAATAACAGATATATATATCACAAATAGAGGAAAAATGGAGCCACAAGGTAAATGAGACGATGCAACATTATAAGAAGACTAGCTTTTTACACTGTAATTAAAGGTGACTGGCATAGGTCTTAATACAATAAAAGTCACAAGGTAGGATAAAGCATTGTTTAATTTTTTCGGAATTCGGATAAACTCTGAGGTGTGTGATTTCTGCTTCAGTGAAATTGTTTTCTCACCTTGTTATATTATACTATTATTCTACTAACAAATGATTTATTATTAATATGCATGGCATATGTAGTTCTGAGATATGTATTATAAATACTATCATATAATGGCAGTCGGCATCCAGCATTGATAGAAGTCATTTTTTTTACAAGCCAAAACTCACAAAAATTTACTATTTTTCCACAAACATGACAAAGTTGAACCAAAACAAGAGATAAGCGGTAAAATGGCAGTACCTACCCAGAATTCACAGCGAGTGATAGACAGTACAGTACAAGAACCACCTGGCCATCTTACCGCTGATCTCTTGTTTTGGTTCCTTTACATGAGGATATCTCCCCCCATACTGCAAGTTTGGAGCTGAATTAAGTTGTGATGAGCTATTTAGACATATATCTCAGCACCAGGTCTACCTGTAAAACAATTCCAATTCGTTTGGTCGATTTGTTTGTTTGTTTGATTGGGGTTTTACGCCGTACTGAAGGTTATTTCACTTATATGACGGCGTGCTAGCCTAATGGGTGAAGGAAACCACCTTTGACCCCACTGGCAACAAACAATGACAAGAAACGAGACAATCACAGGACATCACAGAACTTCACAACAGCTTCTTGTTGCCCTTAGCTCTGAGAGCACCAGGGCAACACGAAGCTCCCACCAACCACCCGCTCGTTTGGTCGAAGCTGTACCCCAAAACTGTACAAGTACGCCCATTTTTACAAAGACTTTTAAACAACTGCATTGTGTAGTATACCACGGAGGCCCAAATCCTATCGTGCAGGCTTCCCTCGCAGTAAACCGAGATGCACGTCACCTTTTCCCACGTGATTCGACAACATTACTACTTTTTACAATTTTACTGAACACGTGTGCATTCTAAATCTTAAACCTTTTCCTAGCATTTGTCCTTTTTATGTACAACTATTAGGTAAAATATTGCAATGGTTTTATATCAAGAGCTTAGCGTATATGGTGACCATTACTATATCTATGGATTCTAGTCTAATCCATTTTACAGAACATCAAATTTGACAAATATCCCCATTCAAATGTTACGCATGATCATTTTGCCTCATTGCATAAGCCCTTCATATATATTATCCTGGTTAGAATTCGGAAAGTCATTCTATTGTGAGCCTCTGTAGCTCAGTTGGTAGAGTGTTGGGCCTGTAACCCAACGGACACTAGATTCGAATAACGGAGGAGGCAAGCAATATTTTCTGTCTTTATTTATAAAAAATATATATAAAAAAATGTTACTCTTGTCATCGGCAGTTGTCATTCTGATTATTTGTAGAAAACCCATCAGGTTATCTACTTCCCGAGTGAGCAGTAAGGTCTTTAAATTTAGTTGTCTGAAATTATTTTAACTTGCCAAAAACCTGTTTGATATTAAATAGGGTCAATTCAGTCAACCTTGTAGTATCTAGTCTGTCTTTTACATGACGATATGTACTTGAATTGAGTTTTATTATTAAGGTTATTTCACTCATATGACGGTGTGCTAGTCCACTGGGTGATGGAAACCTCGACATCACTGGCAACAATGACAAGATACAAGACAATTACAGGACGTAATACTTGGTGCAATAGGACAAATTATGCAAATTCACATTGCTTAACACCACAAACAGATCAGCCTCCTGTAAGTCCTGTTGCACCTTGGATCTTTTCGCATTCACTCAGCGAACAATATCGAGAAAAACATTTTCGAATTGACTGGGTGGAAAACAGCAGTGTTTCTACTACTCCCTCCATACTATATCCCATGTTTCATGAATATAACTTTAGTATTTGTTTTAGATATTGAGTGTTAACAAAAAAGGTTGAAAGCCAGCCAGCCAGCCAGCCTGCCTTGGTTCCAGGTTACACTGTCCGTAAAATTAAATTGACTATGTTGTTGTTGCAACACGTCGTCAAGTAAAAGACAAATGGGAGCAAGAAGTCATTTAGTACGACATGACAAGCGTTTTTCTTACGCTCTTACCCGTGAAAATGACATGTTCAATTCGTAAATATCAGGAAATAAATCACATTTCTAAAAAGAACATTTTGTTTCGTCTGCTATCTGAAAGCGAGAAAAATGCCCAGTGGCGCCCTCTATCGTAAAGCCGGATGTAAACAAACACACGTGGTTACAACAACAACGATGTGCGGAAGCTGTGTGAAAAACGAATTTCCCGATCGGGTAAAACAAGTGGTTTAATCAATTAATGAATATAACCAGCAATACTACCGGAATTACAAAGTAGATAGTTCTGTGGATTTAAACTTCTTGCTAAAATTCTAGTCGGTTACATATAGGCCTATAGATAGTGCTAATATAATTGAGCATAATGGGCGATCGCTTAGTGTTGGGTATAGCTTGAAAGTGTGCGAGGAGTGACAGCACTTTAAAAGTGCTCGTATCAGCTCTGCAGAGTGCTGTTTTCAACTATACACCCCAAAGTGTACGGTTGATTACAGCATTCATTAATTGCAGCCACTCCTCGAACACTTGAAGTGTTAACCAAACACTTTAGGTTTTAGACTGTACTTTGTTCTATGAGAAGTACCACATATTCCTACACTCCATAATAACTATATAGCTATATTCACTTGCCGTTGCTTTGATTATCAGGTGATTATAGGGGAGGTCTATATCACAACTGTCACTGATTTAGTGACAAACATGTATCTCTCCTGAGTACAAAGTAATGTAAATATATTGGCATAATTCCTTGCATGGAGTTACTCTGAGTGGCTTAGACCTTTGTTTTTTGTATATTGTCTGCATGACTGGACAGTGAAACCAAGGTCTGAGATATCTCCATTGTGTAAAAAGGTTAGGAGGCAATTGCCATTGTCAGTTTTGTTTGCTGGAATACTTTATTTGGGTATTTCAGAGATGTTTATGGTATTCGCCAAAAAATTATATGGAGGGATCTCACACCTTAGTTGAATAATATCTGTGCTGCTTTTGTGCTCTTTAGCAATATTAATATTATTGGGCGGGCACACTATCATCTAAGTGAATTTAAATGACATAACCTTAAGTATAGTCTAAAACCCCAAACAAAACGGTTTATCTGTTACAGGACAACATGTGTTTAGACACAGGCTCATACATGAGGAATTTCGCTGGTTGTACTGAATGTCAAAAACTAGATGAAGTAAAGATTATTAATCGCCAATCAACAGAAGATGAAACTGGTATTGAATTGGTCACTTATGAACGTAAGATTTTTTCTTTTGTATGAAAACCTGCAAAATATTTGGGCATGTGTAGAATTACTACAGACTTGCTCTTCAGAATTATTTCAAGCTACACTCTAAAACCAGAGAGTGTTGGGTTAACATGCACTTGAAGGTGTGCGACGAGTGACTGCGCTATATAAGTACTCTTGTTTTCAACACTACTCAATGCTGCTAAATATAGCACTTAAAATGTGCCGTCACTCCTTACACACTTTTAAGTGCTAACCCAACACTTTATAGTTTTTAGAGTGTATATTCTAGGAAGATGTCTTTATCTTGATAGGCATTTATAAGCATAAATATTCTTCGCTGTGTCTGTATGTCTTTTACTATAATCAGTTAGTGCACCATCGACTTCTGACTGACAATCAATCAATACACCAATGAATCTATGTATCTAGGGTTTATTCCAAGATACACTGATTTTGTTAAATTAACATACATCTTTGTTTCTCATCAGTACACTTTTCAGCTCTATTGATAGTTTGTTTTATTTTTGTTTGTTTGTTTGATTGGGGTTTAAATTCGTACTCAAGGGTATTTCACTTATACAGAGGTGTAAACAGATGTTGGATGGAAAACCTGAAAACCCTTTTTTTCCAGCAAGAGTGAGCAAAAAAACCTGAAATCAGGCAAAAAAACCTGAAGATTTACACCTCTGCTTATATGATGACGGCTTATCCACCTCTTATTCTGTCTTACTTTATACGGTAGAAACCTTGTAAAAACCACCACCCGCTATAGCCGGAGTCACCTCACGTGACTCCCTCATATACCTGTGGTTGATAAGGGGGCTCGAACCCTGACTGTACATTGGAGGAGGATCAGAAGTCAGACACGCTAACCACTGAGCAACTGCCTTTTTATTTTTGAATCTCATCTGTAATTGAACGTCCATGATTTTGCTTGAGTCCCATGCTGTAGTCTGTAACAGTTCTGTATATATTTGTCGTCATTTCAGATGTGTGTGGTAACTGTAACCACACCATTGCCCAGCATGAATACACATTCGAAGTGGAAGAGGAGTTTCAGGTAACATGTTTCTTTTTAAAGTTCCAATATAATTACAGATACCAGGCATGGGGATTTCAAATAATTTTGGGAAACAATTTTTCGGTTCCGAGAATTTTCAACCTGGGAACCGCTGGGAACCATTTTTTCGGTTCCCAGGTTTTGTCATCAAGGGAACCGATTTTCAACAAGAAAGAAAGTAAAATGTTTGATCTTAATCATTAATAGACTAAAACAAAAACTAAAAAAAAATTAAATTATTAAAATACATGCCACTGCCTGGTATTGATATATTGACATTTTCTATGTAGCAAGAATAATGCACATTTCAGTAATAATCCTGGTTCCGAGATTTTGAAGCCTGGGAACCGACAAGGGAAGCGACAAGGTAACGGAACAATCGTTTCCGTGAAATCCCCAAGTATATCTCAAACCTGATATACTTGTTTGTGAAATGAAAGGGATACACTGTATGCTTAATAACTGCTGCCATAAGTGGGACCCGCTGCTGCTTGAAGTAGATATATCATCAGACACATGTGACATACTGACATAAAAAACGGAAAAATCGTAGTAAAAAATACACAATTCATTGATATTGTATTGGTTCCGCTGGTTTTTACTTTAAATATCCCATTCTGGATTCTATCCGGTCAACCAACTTCTGGATGTGTGTATCTGAGTGGGATTTGTAATTGAAAGTTTAGAGACGAAGATTTAATGAAAATATGTTTTATATTGACAGGTTTATCAAATGGAGTGTTTGTTATGTGGCAGAGGCAGCGATGAGAGAAGTATATTACCTGTTGATCCCAGAGGACCCCAGTTAATGTGAATTATAGGAGAGGCTCCAACGAGTTCCTGTTTATGTATTAAGGACTCATTTTTAAAACGCCGTCATATAAGTGAAATAACCTTAACACGGCGTAAAACCCCAATCAAACAAAAAAAACTCATTTTTAAATGAATTTCAAGAAGAGAATTTAACTTGTGAAATGATAAGCAAAAAGTGTTTCATCCATAGACCTAAAGAGGCTGTACGTTTCTTAGAATTGACAAGAGGCCTTCAGTCAATGTGGTTGGAACATGATTCAACGAAACCTAGTGGCTCTGTCACCACAGTTTAAGCTCTCATTCATTATCATAAAAAAACTGTCAAGAATGACACGGTTATTTTTTACACTATGATCATGCTGAAGTATAAACATGGACATTTATGTGAAACTATTGCCATGTA
Source organism: Cryptochiton stelleri (assembly GCA_031471745.1). Classification (NCBI taxonomy): domain Eukaryota; kingdom Metazoa; phylum Mollusca; class Polyplacophora; order Chitonida; family Mopaliidae; genus Cryptochiton; species Cryptochiton stelleri. The sequence goes on along the minus strand of JAUELC010270397.1, from coordinate 1,030 downwards.
AACTTGCAATGTTTACACAATATTTATTATCCTTCTTTTATTATATCAAAGAATGATTCGTAAAATTTATTTTTTTCTTTATCTTTTTTATTTACTAAACAAGAGCTCAAATGAGTCGCAATATACGCCCGGATAAAAAAATCATGTTGCGATCATTAGCTTTCTGAATTAATGTCAATTTGATTGATTGTTTGTGGACGAAACCTCTTGTAGGCAGACATACACCAAATTCAATCCCATGTGACATCTTGCCACATGGAATATTCCTACCAAGTGTTATCATAACAGAGGAGAAGAAGAGGGTATCTATCTTCACGCTAGAGAGGTTGGAACCACCGGACACGTTTTGCGGCTTCCACCCAGTTACATATGGCGGACTTCATCATTTGTTCATTTTACACTTTTTACTCTGTGTTTTGAAGTTATGCTGTACTTACGAAGACAACTTTTGCTACTATTTAAACTTGTTGCCCACATTCTCTCGATATAGATTAATCATAAGCTTTCTCGTCCTTTAAGTGACTCTCGTCCTATCCTGGTGCTGGTCGCATTTTAAATTGATATTGTGCTCTCCAATTGTTGGACCAGTAGCATTATTTGAACTGACCTCTTTAGTATACAATGCTTCCAATAAATACAACGCAAATCCTCTATGTTCCCGGTACTCTATGAGCTAACGGGGCAACACGAAGCCGATTTGATGTGGCGTCTAGCACTGTTAGTTTGCACGCGAAGCCGATTTGATGTGGTTTTAAGCACTGTTAGTTTGCACACGAAGCCGATTTGATGTGGCGTCTAGCACTGTTAGTTTGCACACGGAGCCGATTTGATGTGGTGTCTAGAACTGTTAGTTTGCACACGAAGCCGATTTGATGTGGTGTCTAGCACTGTAAGTTTGCACACGAAGCCGATTTGATGTGGCGTCTAGCACTGTTAGTTTGCACACCGAGCCGATTTGATGTGGTGTCTAGCCCTGTAATTTTGCACACGAAGCCGATTTGATGTGCCGTCTAGCACTGTTAGTTTGCTC
>JAUELC010270298.1:0-10298 GCA_031471745.1 Cryptochiton stelleri | reverse complement strand
GTGATGATTTTTAGAAATATATATATATATTTATATATATATATATTCTTAACAGTACTTTCTTTAAGGTCTTGCTGGACTCTTTGGGGTTTAAAATGGACGAAAAAAATGTTATGACTCAGATAAAAAGTTAAGTATTCAAACTATATGCCAGTGAAAACATTACTTCGAAAATCTGATTAGAAATAGTTAAATTTGAGACTATAATTTAATGTTCCCGTGAGCTTGTTTAAGTGGTTGACAGGGTGTTAGGGATTAATAGGATTATCGCCCGATACGAGGCTCCCCACTGACCTCGACAATTCTGTATTTCGTGTATTAAACGGTCAGTAATCAATCAAGTCAGTCTGGTAATTGTGTATTCCATCTTAGCTATTATTCAATAGATATGTTACATAGTTCACCGCGGGGCAATTTCTCCGGCAGCAATTGCTCCTGTTGCATTCGGTACCATCTCTGGCAACAATTTTCATCGAATCAATTGTCGCCTGAGCAATTGTCTTTGGAGCAATTGTCGCCGAAGCAATTGTCGCAGGAGCAAATGTCGTCGGAGCAATTGTCGGGCAGCGTATCGAGATATATTGGAAAGAAATGTGCTATTTTTGCCCGCCATACTTAAATTGACAATTTCGGCCACTTCAGATTTTCCCTGATTCTAAATGGAAACTGGTTTATTACTTGACAACTGCTAATCGTAGGAGCTTCAACTTTTTTGCATTTAAAAGAGCACAATGTTGTCAAAATAGCTGTGCCTCAATTTGTGTGAGTTCGCCCTAGATATTTTTTTTAATGTGTCCCGAAAGATTTATTTTGTGACTTTATACGATTTTCAAAGGTTGGACAGACAAAACGTTCTACTACGATAGTTCTAAGCAAAATTTCGAAAAATGAGACGCAGTTTTTCAGTGCAAGGTCTATTCTATTAGAAAAATTAATTCATTTGGTGTCATAGTTATGGTACTTTGATAAATAAACCATTAGAAATGCACTCTATAATTGTGAAAATACATGTAATTATCGGATCTTCACTATACATTCACATATGTATAATCCTGAGTGCCAAGGCTTTTTAAAAATATATACAGTTCAGATCTATCTTAGTCCTCAAAATGTTTTTCAAAATCGTCCCAGGGGTCCAGCGAGACCCTTAAGTAAATTATATAAGTAACGCAATATGAGGACACAAGGCTACAATCATTGAATCAAAATATACACATATAAAGACGTGCGTTAAATACTTCTATGTCTTTCAGTTATTTGATGTTTATTTTATATAAAATGCTAATGTGAAAAATATAAATTTGAATAACAATAAGAGTAAATAGGTATTAAGCAGTAATTCAATGACGCTGTTCTTCGAGTAGGGAACTTTACTTCATCATACCATTTACATGACATTGCATAATTTCCTCTTTATATACATTATGAGTACATGTGTTTATATAGTTTTTAATGTATTTCATCGATCGCCTTGCAAGATGAGAAACCATTATATATTAATACAATTTTGAAAGCTTATACATGTAAATGAGGTTAGTCGTCATATATATTTGTCTCCACCTATCACTGTTACATCACTAATACATAAATATAGCCTATCACTGGTGTGCCAATGATATATAAGTCTGCCCCACACGAGGCGATTTTTATAGTCGCCGACTAAATAAACTCAAGCAAATCGCCTCGTGTGCGGTAGCTTGCGACGCGACTTGACAGTGTCGGCGACTGATCACAAGGCATCATACGTGTTTCTTGCGATTAGTCACTCGCGCGCACCAACACCATGCTCGAGTGTTCGCCCTAGGCGCGGAAAGTAGGCGATTTAAAAGTACAGTGTAAGTCGGGTCGCCCAATCAGTGACAGGGCCACAGTCTCATGAAAATACTATTGTTTCACGTGTAGTCACGTGGAGCAATTGTCAGCTAACTTTTGAAAAAAATCGCCTTAAAAAGTCTGCGGCAAAAGAGTCGCCGATGGAGAATCTCTTGCATTAAGTCACCGACTGATAGTCACCCGTGTGCGCCAGGAATTATTAGATTATAAGTACAGTTTGTCATATGTGACGATGTATCAGCTCGAGTTGTCTCGAAGAGCGAGATTGATACACAGCCTTACCCGAGACAACGAAACCTGGTACAACTACTTGAATCACGGACTGTACATTTTATCTATTTATCGGACACTTTTATTATTCAATATTTTTTGAAAAATTTTTTGATAATTTTTGGCAAACTTACAGAGATGATCGGTTGATAGCAATTACAATTTATAAGACTACTTAGTCTGGGAAGTAAAATAGTCCAAAGATTTCTTGTGAAATAATATAATAAAAGATTTATTTTGAGCTATTTATTTCCCTTTTTACACTATAAAACTTCAAGTTTGATGGTATGGTAAAAGTATAAATGCAAACACAATCTAACACAATCTAACAATATGAACAATCAACAATCCAAATACATATATTTAAGTGTAATATAATTACAAAACATAGGTTAACGTGTGCTGTGATTCATATAATCATATTATAAATATAAGGAACTGTAAAATCATTGTTGTCCCGTTTAAAATTAATCCGTACGAATAAAACCCACCTGATACGAAAACATTTACGATGCCTCTGTATCAGTATGGTGAGGCTCACAGGTATATGATAAAAATATGTATCGACTATATCCCTGATATTTCTGTCAATGCGAGATTCAATGATAAGACATTGTTTTGGAAAAGAAAGACAAGTATGTTTCAATAACAGTATCAATCTGGGTTTTCAGTTAATATGAGATCCACAGGTGCATGGACAGTACTTCATATATTACAGCTGGCGGCTGGAGGGAGCTTCCTGTTGCCCTGGTGCTCTCAGAGCTAAGGGGCAACATGAAGCCGATGTGTTTGTAGCGTTTAGCACTGTGAATTTGCACAATTTGTCCTTTTGCACCATGTACGTCCTTTGATGATCGTCTTGATTTTTGTCATTATTCGTTGCCAGTGGCATCGAGGGTGGTTTTCTTCATTAATCGGGCTGGCACGCCGTCATATGAGTGAAATAACCTTAAGTACGGCGTAAAACCCCAATCAAACAAGCAAATAAATCATATATTACACGGTGTTCAACTTCATTCGGGAACATCTATAGATGTTGGTCTTCGGGGAACTGTTTTATAAATAAAGCCCTGCTTCTATATCTTTGATATTGTGAGTTTTCCTGACTTTAGCAACAATCTGCATAATACGGCTGAAGTGTCACGTACGGGTTTGCTCAATTTACAAAGTTTAAGTTTGGAATCATTTAAGACTGAGGCCATTGAACAGCTGCGCACTCCAGATAGCAGAAATAGCCGTTTTGTTTTCACGAATCTCTGTTTATTCAACACTTGATCGCTGCCAAAAGGGAAATCTTTCAACAGAAATTCGTAAAGTAGCAAAGTTACGTCAGGTACAATTTCACTCTGTGTGTATTTTAGAGGACCAAGGTTACATAAAGCAGCAGAGAACCCATCAAGATTTCGTTATCTTCAGTCCATGTTGTAGGCGGCCTAGTTGAAGCTAGATTTGTATACGTAATCGATCGATGGCACCAGTGTGTTGTTTTGCTTATAACTAATGTTATTAAATGGCACGACTAACCACTTTCATAATAGTATCTGACCATTTAATCAATATCGACTTCAACAATATAAATGCTCGTTAGATAGTACAGTAAATGCGTTTTGTTCAGTGTATTTCAGTCGTTCCACATCCCGAACAAGATTGTAGAAAATCTTTGCAACAACAATGTCGAACCCTATAGAACTTCGAGAATCGTAGGCTACAGTTGCATTATGGCAAGGATTGGAAAATTACAAATGATACTATCTTCTGCAGCGTCTCCATTTTCATATGAAACCACGTTTTAGTTGCTAATTTACAAGAATTTTGAAAACGGAGCATTTTAATTGATGCCTTTTTGGACCGTATTTGCATAAAATATCAAAATGTGTTATAATCAGACTATGCGCCTTGTAACAAAGTACATATAGTCAAAGTTTCTGTGTGCTCCATTAAATAGTTTTGCACAAATAGATTTTTAAAGGATTTCTTCAATATCTGAAACTGGTTGACATGTGACGTAATGATATTGAATGAAACATAAAGCATCATGTTAGTTCTGATTGCTGCATGATAGTGAAATCAGATTTACTGTTCGTTACATACTTTCTTCTTTGATCCTGTCAAGTTTCATTCGGCGACTTCTGAGATAGAGCATTTTGAACGAAGTCGTCCACAAGAACAACACCCAGAACAAATATGCGTGCTAGCATTAGAACCCGTCTGGCGTATATGTCCATGGCCTAAAATCTCAAATAAAAAAGGGGCCATGTAGGAATAAACAAGCAGCATAAAACCTTTTTTTAAAACAGCGAACTAGCGCACCCTAACCCTAAGAAAATAAAATAAATAACTAGAAAATACACTCAGTTTGTATTGTTCCATGGTTATTGGTAGAATGACGCGCATTGCTGGTTTCGTACACTGTTCTAACAGCTTACATTATGGAATATCGAAATATAAAAAATATGAAGCCATTGAATTAAAAAGTAAACATTTTCTAATAAATCAATAAAGAAGTGTTACGTGATCGGCACCTATCTCTTATTTATTGAACGAATATCCTTATCATGAAAACTAAACAAAAACACACATTTTAGAATAAAATATCAATTGAAACGAAAAAAGTGATACAGCCTTAAGCAAATCGGTTTTTTACCGTTCTTTGTTTTATGAATCCATTATTTTTCAGATAACAACAGAAACAAATGCCTTTAAACAATTGCTGATTCTCTCCTTCCTGGATTTGTTTATATTTTTTTGTTATTTCAACCGTATGACGGTGTGCGAGCCTAATGGTGAAGTCAAACATCGTTGACGTCCTTGGTAATACCAAATAGCAAGATACATTTCAACCACAGGACGCACAATTAACATTGTGCAATACCAACAAATATGCAATTGACAGATCTGTTTGCTGTTGGCCCTTAGATAGAAGAGCAACGGGGCAACATGAATCTCCCATTAACCACTCGCCCTTCCTACATTGAATAACGAGAACAGATCCTTCTGGGACCGTATTCCGACAAACAATTGATAACAAGTATATGCAAAATATATTTTTTCTTGTTGTTGAATGAAATTATCACCAGCAAATCGAAGGATGATATTATTTGAATCAGTTATATAAGATGTTGCTATCATCCAAGTTGTAAACAAAGCCTAAGGAGTTATGCCTACATAAGTTATGGGTTGACAGTTTAACGTTATTCCTTAGAACAGCTTTGTTTTTGTTTAATTCTTGTAAGAACGCAATTTGAACATTTTCTTTCCAAACAGCCAGATGGGTGGCTGGGGGGAGCTTCTTGTTGCCCTGGTGCTCACAGAGCTAATGGGCAACACAAAGCTTAGCTTGTTTGTGGCGTCTTGCATTGTAAATTTGCACACGTTGTCTTATTTCATGATGTATTATGTCCTGTGCTTGTCCGGTTTTTAAGGTTGACCATAAAGGCTGGTAGCTTTCGCCATATAAAGAAAAATACAAATATTTTGATTTACTCTGTCTAATCGGGTTGAGTTTGTATCATTTAATGGCGTATACAGACTCTGTGTTTCACTTGATGATTGTTCTCAAAATTGTTCTACGTCTAAATTCTTTAAGTCAATCAAGTTGAAAAATTCAACAGAATTGCAACTTTGCTGAAGCTTTAACTCGGGTGTTGCTCGTCGTTGAGTTGGAATGTTTCAAACATGTATGCCAAGTGACAAGCAGCTCCAAGTCTATATATATTAATCGTTGTTTCTGGCCCCGTTCGACTAACAACACACTTAACATGTATATCATCCTTATAGGTGCACTACTGAGCCAAAGTATGAGGAAAATTCCACAAATCAAACGAGCAAAATAAACATGCATACCTCTTCTATGTGAGAATAGACGAGACTTGACGGGAGATTTAAGAGAGTTGTAAACAGCAGACTTCACATTGAAAGATGTAACTGTGCTGCAGATGGAATTAGCTTGATTGACACGGGTTTCTTAGAATATGAAATGAGTTGACTGAATATGGAAATACTAAATTTGTAGAAGCAATGCAATTTCTATACACAGAAGTCATATATTCGGTGCGTTTGTGGTATGTAACGTTCGTTTGCATGTTCGACAAAATATGTTGACCTAAGATACCAGTGTTCGGCGGGGAGAGGGGTTGGGGTTACCAACTTCTCGAATGAAAACAAAAACAACTAAAATATATTGCACTATAAGAGAGACTGATCAAGCTGATATTGCGACGTCATAAAAAACAGGTTTGTGTTGCTGTTGTTAACAAACTGTGTGTGTCCATGTGGATTCTTCAGATCTCTCGCACAAACATGTGGAATAGGATGATAACATTTCATACCGCGTCTCGTTGTTTATATTACTGGGCTAAATGACAAACACAACGTATACGATTTCAAAACTAATGTTATATATATAAATATTTGAGTTAGTTTTCGGCGTCGATAACTTCATATCTTCCCAATGACATTTAGCATATTACTTGTGAAAACAGAGATATGTAGTGATGTGTGCTATTTTGTACAACCACAAGTCTATATTACCTAGAAGTACGCAACTTGCCATTTACTCCAGCTCAAATGCGTAGAAGCAATTTCAACAACAGCTTTTAAGAGTAGCATCGTCTAGTGTGCAATATATGACTATTTATAATTTTTTAAGTTGACAAAGAATTTTTTTCTCAGTTTGTTCATGCTTTTAAATATAAAAATAAAACAAAAAATGGAAAGCCCGTGAATCCCTTGTAACGTTTAACTTGCACTTTTAATAGCTCCTATTGCTCCTTTTAGCTATTAGATTATTACCAAAGATCCACCATTTGTTTCTGAAAATGAAACGAAGCAGAGTGCATTAAAACAATATCTGCTGCGCAGCCTACGTCACATGAAGCGTTAAACGCTGGCCAAATACCAATGCCGTTGAGCTGGCACACCTCTGGTTAATATGCCTCTGGTATAAAATATTGCAAAATACTGCAGATGCCTTATTTTACGGGCATGCATAGGATATGGGTCAGTCATATCAGGCGAGCACTTTGTATAGATTACAACGTAATGGATTTATTAATTCGTCACATTTCGATCTTGATTATATTAGTATGTTACAATCTTCAAACGAACGCTTAAAAATGATACTAATGTTTACCTAAAAACATAACCAGTTAAGAAATCAAAAGAAAATCAAATAATCCACATGAAAAGTGTTTTTCTTTATTGTAATTCAGATACAATTGTTTAACTTGTATTGTTGTATTCTATATAATTGTTTTGTATTTGTCCTTATAAAAGTGACCATCGTTATATCATAAAGTATAATACAGCTGGTAAAAGCAATAAGTATTATCGAGATAGGAAAGTGCAGACTGGACATTTTTCGATAAACATATTTATTTGCTTGAGAATATCCATGAACACTGTTAAGCGTTGATAACATTCATTTTATTATCATAAAACATTACTCCGATGGGATTCAGCCTCAAACATATAGGCCTATCTTGTAATACTATTTATTCACGATGTTTCCTTGACTGGTATAAAATATCTGTGTGTGTGAACTTTGATTTAGATAATCGTATGCCAGCAACGTTAGGTTTAGCAGACGTGTTCGGAAACTTTTGAAAAGTAAGCATGTATTGATAAAAGAATGGGTTTCTTGTTCTCTAAGTTTGTGCTGTATTTATATCTGTAAACATGAAGTATGTTTTCGGAATTAAAAGCATTTCCCTACAGATATAAGAAGTCGAGAGGGTAGCCTCCATGGGTAACTTAAGGAATCTTTGTCAACTTAACCAATATGTTACGTCACACTGGATTGAAACTAAGGTCATAATAGAGACCCATTGTTACATGTTACCTAACAAATCGACAACAGAACAGAGTTTTCAGCTAGATGCGATTGTGTGAGAATCGAATGACTATAGTTCGAATATCCGATCAATTTTAAGTTCCATCTTGGAAATCTTACATGTTAAATCTACTAAAGCATGTATATTGTGCTTTATTTCTTCTAAACCAAATGGTGCCTACTGTAATATGACATCGGCTTCAGACTTTGGTTTCTCGTGGAATAGGACTTGTGCCTATGCCACTACATACACGTAACCTGTTATGTATCAGCATTAAAAGATCCTAATTCGAATTTCCTTTCGAATTTAGGTCTATCTGGTTAATCCTACATGTTAAATCTATTGAAACATATACAAGGTGATTTCAGCTTCATGTCCATCTACAAAGTGGTGCATATTGAAATATGATATTGGCTTAACACTTTTGTTTCAAAGGGAGTTTGAAATACATACAAGTATCTTGCTTTATCATCTTCTAAAATCATTTGTAGACGTATTCCTTAATCAGTGATAAAATAACTACTGGTTTGCACGAGGGGCCAGTATTTACTTAACCATACACGCGAACCATAAACATCTCTTTTTTGTCCTTTTACAACCAGAGAAATGTGAACTGTTCCAGATGGTGTGATCAATTATTCAACATTAAATTGAAACCGGATTCCATTTTACCCCCTGCGAGAACGTCGTGTGACACAAAATACAATGTTAAACTGTCAGTCCGGAGCAGTTTTACAACTTCTCAACTGATCACAAAACAAGGCCAAGGGGTTTATTCCAATTGCCTCATTTGTGACAGTCAGTAAAAACGATACAAAATGTCATTCCTTTGGGTCACATTAACCCAGATGAAATGCAAAGTTCATGGCCATGCAAGTGTTTCAAAATGGCTTGACTGTGCGCAAACAGGGTGGTTATATGAATAAACGTACTCGATTCAAATGTTGACAACTATCGAATGTCTTAAAAACAACAGATTATAGGCTATACATTAAGAATGGTTTTCATAAAGTTATACGGGATTTAATTTTTAGCATACGCAGTATATATCTTAATACATCGCGCTCTATATGCAAATGTGTATGACACTTCCATTCGTTATGGTATATGTATTTTCAAAGATAAATCATACTGGTTATATGTACATGTGCGAATCAATTTTTCGCATCTTTATATGATAACCAACCACAGCCGCTTCCGGAGATACGAAATCATGTTCATGCTTTTGTATGTATTTTCATTTCTTTTCTTTTACCGCATCACATATACCAATTCACACATACCGCTTCACACATACCGTTTCACACATACCAGATCACACATATCGCTTCACACATGCCGTTTGACATATACCGCTTCACACATACGGCTTCATACATACGGTACTACTTCACACATACCGCTTCACACATACCGCTTCACACATACCCCTTCACACATACCGCATCACACATATCACATCATACATACCGCATCGCACATACCGCTTCACACATACCGCTTCACACATACCGCATCACAAACACCACTTACACACACCTCATCACACATACTGCATCACACATACCGCATCAAACATACCGCTTCACACATACCTTATCACACGTACCTCTTCACACATACCGCATCACACATACAGCATCACACATACCAAACCACCCATACCACACCACCTATACCGCATCGCACATACAGCATCACACATACTGCATCCCACATACCGCTTCACACATACCTCATCACACATATCGCATCGCACAAACCACACCACCCATACCGCTTCACAAGCACCGCTTCACACATACCGCACCACACATACCGCATCAAACATACCGCATCAGACATGATGCTTCACACATACCGCTTCCATATAATAGGAATTTTGATATCGTCCTTTCGAAACACGCGAGTTAAAAATGATTGCGATTGTAGGCTACGGTGTATGTTGTGGGTGTTTTTCTGCAGTCAGTTCTAAATCAATCAGTGTAACGAATTATTGGTTTGATTGGTTTCATTGGTGTTTTATGTCGTACTTAATGTAATTTTACTCATATGAGGGCGTTCCAGCCCAATGGGTCAACGAAAAACCATTGACGTCAGTAGTGTAGAGTGAGTCGAATGACTAGTATTCGTGCGGAGAATACGGAACAGACTTCCGGTGACTTTGCGCATTCGCATTGACCTTGACTTCCGGTGCCGTTGCGCATGCGCATTGACCTTTGGCCTGAGGCCTTCCGGTGACGTTGCGCATGCGCATTGACCTTTGGCCTGAGGACTTCCGGTGACGTTGCGCATGCGCATTGACTAGTGGGGATCGGCCTTTGACCTCTGTCAGCCCTCACTTGAAATCAGTCATGCGCATGC
>JAUELC010270188.1:0-10298 GCA_031471745.1 Cryptochiton stelleri | reverse complement strand
GGATCAGAAGTCAGGCAAGCTAACCACTGAGCCACGGCGCGGGGCCCATCAAACATGAAAACCATGGGTTCATCCCAGAGAAGCGTCCAATTGTATTTTGGATGAGCAAAGACATGTTTGGACTGGGAAAACTTATGAAATGTATAAAACATAAAGAAGTCTGAAGATAGGAAATGGACTGCCAAATTTTGTTAAAATGTTTATTTTGGTTAGACACTTCTCAATTCTGGACGGTTCTATTCAAAGCTACGTGTAGATGCAGTAATTGTCAACACCTGGGGTGTTGGCCGGTTTTCATTTTATTCTGGGTTGCTTTATTTGCACACAGATAAGTTGCCCTAAAATCAGTTAAATATAACTAATTGAAAATCTGTTTATTTTTTATGTTGCAAGTTAATCTTTGGACAGAACTTGAGAAGGAAAGTTGAGAATTGTTTATTCAGACAAGGAACTAACAGTTGTCTTTGCAAAGATATATATGATAACATGAAATGTAATAAATTTCAACATTTTCGAAAATTAAATTTCAAAAGCAACAATAGATGTTGCAGTGCCGCATAGAGTAATGGAAACGTCTATGCTATGGATAAGTACTATGCCCCATAAAATGACGAAAAGTTGTTCAAATTTAAATGTTTCAATATTTAAAAACATTTCCTGTTCAATAAAACTAATTTTACTAGAATTTCCACCGAGAAGTTTACATTGTAGCATAATAGAGTAACACTTCCAAGGAATGATGAACCATTCATTATGACAGTTTATTTGGGTTTATTTAAACCATCTTCAGCAGTAACTAGTTTTGTGTATCTTGTTTCCAGTGACACCAGGTGTGTTGAACAGACTTCATCAACAGTTCTCTCTGTGGAAATCCATGAAAATAGGAGACTATGACAGGTAAACTAACATGGAGGGATTAGTGGGAATAATATAGACAGAACTTTGATTCATTGAAAATACCTGCAGATGTACCTTCTTATCCTATATTTTGATCTGCATGTCCTTTCAGAAAATATAATTTCAATCACACATATGGCGACACACTACTGTTAATTTGCCTTTGTTAACGTTTGGCCTTATGACTCACTCCCAAACTTTTGTTGGACGAAAACCTCTGGCAATTACCTTAATCTGTCTATCCCAAGCTCCGAGTGAAAACCTTGACAGGGCATCGAGACTGATTTTACAAACTAGCCAGGGTCACAGCTGATAGGGTTCATCCGAGGTCAAATTCAGAATGAAAGTGCAGCCGAATAACATATCACTCAACTGTGTGCATGCACCAAATTTGACCTATATACACTTATATAACATACTGGCCATATACCCTGACTCAAATGCTCCATACCGATACCAACAAGTCCAATAAAAACCAATTTGCAAGTAGAGAAAAAAAGAAAAACCCCTTTTAATTTAACGGAAGTGGTAATGGGGGTCTGTTTCCAGCCAACATAATCAAAATCTGATCTAAAATAGCTCCTCGCATTTTTGAGTATCGCTTTTTAGATCTGAGGACAAGGCATAGCAAACGGCGTTCAATTAGGTCAGGACGCGTGGGGGTTCATGAAAGGTCACCTTCTTAATTGTCCAATAAAAATCGAGATAGCATGCGGCTCTGGTAAACTCCGAGAGTAGCCAAAGTGGCCTAACAGTCATCGTAATGTCTGTGAAGGAACTCCAGATTGGTGCCCTTCAAACATGCTCGTCGATTAATCCATTTCAGGTGCAGCCATGTTCGTTAGTGGAAATGATCCGCTTTTGCATCACTGACCTAGATAATGACTATAAAGGTCAGTTTGTGGACCGAGTCTGGTCATCTGTTCTGTGATTGGTCCTCTACCTGACCTAATTGAACGCCGTTTGTCGTCAGATCTAAAACGCGACAATCAAATACACGGGGAGCTATTTTAGATCTGATTTTAATTAGATTGGTTCCCAGCTAGTGCGCTTAAACAGTTCAAATCATTAATCCTCGCAGCCAAGTCAGCTACGGACTAAAACACTTGCACTTAGTTAATATCCGGTGGCGGATTAGTACAGGTTAATCGCCAAATCTACAATTCTGTATCTTATTCTGAAATCAAACATTAATTCTAATTTCTTTATGTGTATAAAAAACGAAATCGTTGCATCAGAATAATCAGAGCGAATAAATTCGATTTTTAAATTTATCCGGGAGCCGCTTTTAAAATTAATCCAACATTTTGCCCCCATCCTGTCATCTGTTCGGTAACATTTTCGCTTTTTTTAACTTGGCGTCTGACCGAGTTAATTTCATGTTTCACATATAAAATGTCTCAGAGAGTTCCGTGTGTCAAACAGTACTGGACAGTACTTGATTGTACACGTAAAAGCCAGTAAGTTCCAAAAATTGAAATTACACGGTTTTATTCAATCAAGTTCTGTGTCTCTATATAAGGTTACATGTATGATAGACAGATAGAGATACAGAACTCTGCATCTATCAACGGCCTGGCTTTGCATTCGAATCACTTACTCATTCAAGTCGGAATAACAGACGAACGCTAGGCATCTGCCCCTTATTCTATAAGCCGGGAATAAAAAAAACACTACGACACTATTCAAAACGACCTGCAAACAAATGAGCTATGTGATTTTTCTCTCTTCATTTATAAAAATATATATATTATATATATATACAGACTCACTCCACGATTTATGTAAATTCTTGAGTGAGTAAATGTCATGACACTAAACATCCGATTTACTCGAATATATGATAATTTGAGTATATGGATGATAGCCTCATAACTCTGAATGTAAAGGTTCTAAAACCTGGCAAATCCACGGCCGAGAAATGTTAAAATTGCTAATTTTTCTAACGTTTTTTGCGCTAATTGTTTATCAAATTTAGTCATGTGATGCATAAAATGAAAGAGGGAATCGTCCGGAAACCACTTATAGTCGTATTGTGCTCGTATGTACAGTACTTTTACTTTAAACCCCTCTACCAGAGGGAGCAATAAACTGACGCAGCGTTAGGCCCCTCTACCAGAGGGAGCAACAAACTGACCCAGCTTTAGACCCCTCTATCAGAGGGAGCAACAAACTGACCCAGCGTTAGACCCCTCTATCAGAGGGACCAACTAACTGACCCAGCTTTAGATCCCTCTACCAGAGACAGCAACAAACTGACCCAGCTTTAGACCCCTCTACCAGAGGGAGCAACAAACTGACCCAGCGTTAGACCCCTCTATCAGAGGGACCAACAAACTGACCCAGCTTTAGATCCCTCTACAAGAGGCAGCATCAAACTGACCCAGCTTTAGACCCCTCTGCCAGAGGGAGCAACAAACTGACCCAGTTTTAAACTCCTCTATCAGAGGGACCAACAAACTGAACCAGCTTTAGATCCCTCTATCAGAGGGATCAACAAACTGACCCAGCTTTAGACCCCTCTACCAGAGGGAGCAACAAACTGTCACAGCTTCAGATCCCTCTACCAGAGGGAGCAACAAACTGACCCAACTTTACTCCTCTACCAGAGGGAGAAACAAACTGACCCAGCTTTAGACCCCTCTACCAGAGGGAGCAACAAACTGACCCAGCGTTAGACCCCTCTACCAGAGGGAGCAACAAACTGACCCAGCGTTAGACCCCTCTATCAGAGGGACAAACAAAGTGACCCAGCTTTAGACCCCTCTACTAGAGGGAGCAACAAACTGACCCAGCTTTAGACCCCTCTACCAGAGGGAGCAACAAACTGACCCAATTTTAGACCAACCTACTAGAGGGAACAACAAACTGACCCAGTTTTAGACCCTTCTACCAGAGAGACCAACAAACTGACCCAGCTTTAGACCTCTACCATAGGGAGCAACAAACTGACCCAGTTTTATACACTTCTACTAGAGGGAGCAACAAACTGACCCAGTTTTAGACCACTCTACCAGAGGGAACAACAAACTGACCCAGTTTTAGACCACTCTACTAGAGGGAGCAACAAACTGACCCAGCTGTAGACCCTTCTACCAGAGGGAGCAACAAACTGAACCAGCGTTAGACCCCTCTACCTGAGGGACCAACAAACTGACCCAACTTTACACCCCTCTACCAGAGGGAGCAACAAACTGACCCAGCGTTAGACTCCTCTACCAGAGGGAGCAACAAATTGACCCAGCGGTAGACCCCTCTATCAGAAGGACCCACAAACTGACCCAGCTTTAAACTCCTCTACCAAAGGGAGCAACAAACTAGCCCAGCTTTAGACCCCTCTATCAGAGGGAGCAACAAACTGACCCAGCTTTAGACCCCTCTACCATAGGGAGCAACAAACTGTCCCAGCTTCAGATCCCTCTATTAGAGAGAGCAACAAACTGACCCAGCTTTAGACCCCTCTACCAGAGGAGCAACAAACTAACCCAGCTTTAGACCCCTCTACCAGAGGGAGCAACAAACTGTCCCAGCTTCAGATCCCTCTACCAGAGGGAGCAGCGAACTGACCCAGCTTTAGACCCCTCTACCAGGGAGCAACAAACTGACCTAGCTTTAGACCCCTCTACCAGAGGGAACAACAAAATGACCCAGCTTTACACCCCTCTACCAGAGGAGCAACAAACTGTCCCAGCTTCAGATCCCTCTACCAGAGAGAGCAACAAACTGACCCAGCTTTAGACCTCTCTACCGGAGGGAGAAACAAACTAACCCAGCTTTAGACCCTCTACCAGAAAGAGCAACACTGTCCCAGCTTCAGATCCCTCTACCAGAGAGAGCAACAAACTGACCCAGATTTAGACCCCTCTACCAGAGGGAGCATCAAACTGACCCAGCTTTAGACCCCTCTACCAGAGGGAGCAACAAACTGACCCAGCGTTAGGCCCCCCTATCAGAGGGAGCCACCCAGCTTTAGATCCCTCTATCAGAGGGATCAACAAACTGACCCAGCTTTAGACCCCTCTACCAGAGGGAGCAACAAACTGTCACAGCTTCAGATCCCTCTACCAGAGGGAGCAACAAACTGACCCAACTTTACTCCTCTACCAGAGGGAGAAACAAACTGACCCAGCTTTAGACCCCTCTACCAGAGGGAGCAACAAACTGACCCAGCGTTAGACCCCTCTACCAGAGGGAGCAACAAACTGACCCAGCGTTAGACCCCTCTATCAGAGGGACAAACAAAGTGACCCAGCTTTAGACCCCTCTACTAGAGGGAGCAACAAACTGACCCAGCTTTAGACCCCTCTACCAGAGGGAGCAACAAACTGACCCAATTTTAGACCAACCTACTAGAGGGAACAACAAACTGACCCAGTTTTAGACCCTTCTACCAGAGAGACCAACAAACTGACCCAGCTTTAGACCTCTACCATAGGGAGCAACAAACTGACCCAGTTTTATACACTTCTACTAGAGGGAGCAACAAACTGACCCAGTTTTAGACCACTCTACCAGAGGGAACAACAAACTGACCCAGTTTTAGACCACTCTACTAGAGGGAGCAACAAACTGACCCAGCTGTAGACCCTTCTACCAGAGGGAGCAACAAACTGAACCAGCGTTAGACCCCTCTACCTGAGGGACCAACAAACTGACCCATCTTTACACCCCTCTACCAGAGGGAGCAACAAACTGACCCAGCGTTAGACTCCTCTACCAGAGGGAGCAAAAAACTGACCCAGCTTTATACCGCTCTACCAGAGGAAGCAACAAATTGACCCAGCATTAGACCCCTCTATCAGAAGGACCCAAAAACTGACCCAGCTTTAAACTCCTCTACCAAAGGGAGCAACAAACTGGCCCAGCTTTAGACCCCTCTATCAGAGGGAGCAACAAACTGACCCAGGTTTAGACCCCTCTACCATAGGGAGCAACAAACTGTCCCAGCTTCAGATCCCTTTATTAGAGAGAGCAACAAACTGACCCAGCTTTAAACCCCTCTACCAGAGGAGCAACAAACTAACCCAGCTTTAGACCCCTCTACCAGAGGGAACAACAAACTGACCCAGTTTTAGACCCCTCTACCAGAGGGAGCAACAAACTAACCTAGTTTTAGACCACTCTACCAGAGGTAGCAACAGACTGACCCAGCTTTAGATCCCTCTTCCAGAGGAAGCAACAAACTGACCCAGTTTTAGACCCTCTACTAGAGGGAGAAACAGACTGACCGAGTTTAAGACCACTCTATCAGAGTTAGCAACAAACTGACCCAGCTTTAGACCTCTCTACCAGAGGGAGCAACAAACTGACCCAGCTTGAAACCCTCTACCAGAGGGAGCAACACACTGACCCAGCTTTAGACCCCTCTCCCAGAGGGAGCAACACACTAGCCCAGCTTAAGACTCCTTTACCAGAGGGAGCACCAAACAAATCCAGTTTTAGACCACTCTACCAGAGGGAGCAACAAACTGACCCAGCTTTAGACTCCTCTACCAGAGGGCGCAACAAACTCACCCAGCTTTAGACCCCTCTACCAGAGGGAGCAACAAATTGACCCAATTGTAGACCCCTCTACCAGAGGAAGCAACACACTGACCCAGCTTTAGATCCCTCTACTAGAGGGAACAACAAACTGACCCATCTAAAGACACCTCTACCAGAGGGTGCAACAAACTGAGCCAGTATTGTTACCCCTCTAACAGAGAGTAACAATTGCTAACGACGAATATCACAACTGGACCATGCATGTAGCTAGCCTGATTTTAGGTCCTCAATTTGGCTATGACATAATTAAAGCCCTATTCAGTGCCCCGAGATAACTTAATTGTCATACATTACATAGGAAATTGTAATATTTATGTTCTTGTACTAATTTGTTATTATTATATTATTTTAGGATGGATTGCAATTTTGTTTACGTTTACCGGAATGTGCAGACTGCTAAAGTCCAAGGTTGTCAACGTGCTTACGCTCCTGAAACAGCGACAATTTGTACATACAGACCCTTTGGTTGCAGCCGCTGTCAAATCTGGGCCAGTTTGCCGGTGGTCATTTATCAAAACCCTGTATCAGCCGTTTCTGGTTTGATTCTTCATACAAACTCTGATTGGCTGCGGAGAAAGTTATTCCAGACAGCCAGTTAAACGACTTCGACCGTAGATACCATGTACATATACAACTGCAGCCTGACACGCCACTTTAAACATGACCCAATTGATTTTGCTTAAAATGCTCCCTCTGGTGGTCATCCTCGGCAAACCGACCCTTATTTAGCAGTAAAACTAATCTCGGAAGTTATGCAGTTCATTTTGGGTACGGGAGGTAACTCTTGTATATCTACTTCTACATTTGTTGTCGTTCTCGTGAATAAAAGCAAAAGCCAGTTATTTAAATGTGATAGAACTTCAAAGCGCGTTGGATTGCCCGGGGTTTTTTTTTGTATGAATCCGCGAAGCACTTTGGTCAAAATATCCGGCGAGTGAAATTTCGGATTTCGATCGTTTCCGGATCCTGCCGTCACTGTAACCTATACCTCGACAATATTACCGAAAAATGGGTAATGTTAATCATCTGATATTTTAACGAAAGTACTTCACGGATTCATAAAAAAAACTAAGCAATTCAACGCACTTTGTAGCTTAAATCGCATTAAATAAAATGCCTTCTTATTTTGCCTTCAACTTACTGCCAATCAAACATAGTGGTCTGTGAGTGTAATTTAAGGTTAACTTAGATCCGAAAAATCATCCGATGATGTCATCTACGTAAAAAAAACAACAATAAATATCCAAGTAGATCTACACGAGTTATGTCCCATCCCCAAAATGATCTGAATTACAGCCGATATGGTTTCACGAAGGGAAATTGTTGAGGAAGGCCGACTTGGTGCTTTTAGCTGAAATAACAAGGCCTTTTATGCAACAGACTGTAAAAAACCACCGATAATGTAGTAACAACTGATACTGTAATAACATTAACCGATAATGTAGTAACAACTGATACTGTAATAACATTAACCGATAATTTAGTAACAACAACAAAATTACTACAGTATCTGTAAAAAGTTATTACAGTATCTGTTAAAAAAACACTACTGCATTATCGGTCAAAAGTTGTTACAGTTGGAACAGTTATTACACTATCAGTCAAAAGTTATTACAGTATCGGTTGTTACTGCACTATCGGTTAATTTACTACAGTATTAGTTGTTACTACATTATCGGTTAATTTACTACAGTATCAGTTGTTACTACATTATTGGTTAATTTACTACAGTATCGGTTGTTACTACATTATCGGTTAAATTACTACAGTATCAGTTGTTACTACACTATCGGTTAATTTACTACAGTATCAGTTGTTACTAAATTATCGGTTAATTTACTACAGTATCAGTTGTTACTACATTATCGGTTAATTTACAACAGTATCAGTTGTTACTACACTATCGGTTAATTTAATACAGTATCAGTTGTTACTAAATTATCGGTTAATTTACAACAGTATCAGTTGTTACTACATTATCGGTAATTTATTACTGTATCTGTTGCAACAGCCTACAACCGATGAACAATTTCTGACTCATGTTGTTAATAAACTCAGAGAGACAAGTTTTATGAAACGATTTTAATCTGGAGTTGATTAAATTTGGGTTACCTCTACACATCTCGAGAAAGTCAATATAACTATATAGTTGTATAATAGAAATTCGAAGTCAATACATCTTACGTAACCGTTCTTCCGCATAAAATACGAGAAATGATAAAAACAAAAAAAATCTTAAAATATACAACCTTTTCTAAAGTATGTGTTTATTTCAAAGATGGGTACTAGCTATCTACAAATAAATGTATTAAGATGAGCCCATTATATAGATTTCCATTTTGCATTTTTCTTCAGAAAATAACAAAATACATATATTTCAATGATGTTATTTGAGTTTCAATTGAGCATTTTATTGCTGGCAGAAATGAAATAGAAATTAACATATACCCAAAGACGCGATCAAACAAAATGAATAAAAACGTATTCCAATATCAATTTTGAAAATTAAAATTATTCCTAAGTGGACGTTATTTTAAAAGTATTGCTAATTTGACGTTATATTAAAAGTATTGCTACTTGACGTTGATATTAAAAGTATTGCTAATTGGAGTTGATATTAAAAGTATTGCTAATTGACGTTGATTTTAAAAGTATTGTTAACTGGCGTTTATAATAGAAGTATTAATTGGCCCGTATATTAAAATTATTGCTAATTAAAGTATATATTATAGAGGGATTATCTGAATATCAATTGTCTGGGATATATATAGCTTGACCTCTGCCTACTGATGATAAATTCCTTTTACAAAGGTCCCTACGAATTATAAGAAACGAAAATTATCTTCCGACTACAGTAAATAAATAGATTTTGAGATTTATAATCAAATTATCTTCTGACTACAGTCAATACACAGATTTAAATAGTTATAGTCGTCGTCAAGGACTTATGCAACAAATGTTTTCGACCAGGTTTCAGATTTTTCTAACCGGTATTTTTTTACAGTGAGGGCAAACTTACAAAGATTTAAATTTAGCTCATACATTTAAAAGGGCCACGAATGCGATTTCAAAATATGACTTGACTTGATTATATGGACAATTGATTTGATTGATGGAAGACTGGCTCGGAATATAAATACTTTAGAATCTGGAGATAAAATTAAGGTCTGTGACAAGCACCCGTAAATGTGTAAGCATAACGATTTCTAGATGACCATCGCTTATCTCTACAGTTACTTTATTTTGCTCTGAGGTATTCATCCTTTAGGACACTTTCCAAACAAATTTCATAAAAACTGGTTAAATATTTGGATAGAATAATAAAGCAGTGAAGAAAGTCCGAATAGGCCCATAATTGTATATATCGATATTTCAATTTAATTTGAGTCATTCGAAATTTATTTACTGTTTTATTATGCTAAGTTGATCAGTGGACGAACTATTTGTGAATAGTACCCTTCTGGGATAATACGGTTAAACTGCACTGTAAGCTCTGACGTCAGTTTAATAGTTAGGTTTAGGGTTAAGTTTAGGGTTAAGTTTAGGGTTATATAGGCTATAATTAGCTTAAGGGTCTGGGTTAGGAACGCTAGATCCTTGACCTAAGAATTTGCGTTTTGCCTGACATTGCAGACTAACCGGAATTAAGCATATGGTCTTGTACAATGTTTCACAATAGTGTTCACAACTGCTTGTTGTTCTGTTCTATATTCCAGCCAACAGCTCCGTGTGTAAAAAAATAATTTTATGTAGAGCTGTATTGGACTGTGGACAGTTTGTATGTCATGAAGGCGCCATCTTGCGGAGGTGTTATCAGCATCTGCAGGTTGGGGTTGGTATTCTACACGCCTGGCGTT
>JAUELC010270077.1:0-10299 GCA_031471745.1 Cryptochiton stelleri | reverse complement strand
GAATCCATTTTCTCGAAAGACGGTTAATCGCTCATATCAGATCAAATCACTAACAGCGCCCAGGAAATAAAGCTGCATTTGGCGTGACGGAGTCTAATAGTAGACTAGATTTTATATTACTTCATCAAGTGGAGGCTGTGCTCAAATACATTCAGTAATCAAACCAGTCCTTTGTATATTTCCGTGTTATCCATGATACATAGCGTGGCTATATTCGAATGTTCAGAAGTTGCCCGTGGTTTAGGGGAGTCGGGGCGATTTCCTCGGGGCTTTGTTCAGTTCCTACACTATTATTAATTCATGGCTGCGCTGTTGTATATTATAATTAAAATAAACTACGACGTAAAGCCTCTGCTGATAATAATTTATTTAATAACAATAAAAATATGTGTTAATTACGAATCATCCACTGTACACAACAACAAATATATTACACTTGTGTACCAAGCGTTTAGAATATTGTCCCGTGCAAAATGGATTAATAATAATTATTTATTTTCTGCATTTTAATGACACATTCAATACCGGGAATACTGTTCATCTCACACCTTTATCTATAAAAAACAACAGAAATACATTGATATGCACAAGAAGCGAAACATATTTGTGTCGTACAGTGAGTGGGATAAATAGAATATCGCAAGGATTATCGAAAAAGTAGAATAGGATACTCGTTATACCAATCATGACAAAAATAGGTATCAAAGACATCTACAAAGCGGTAATGAGTGTTATGTGTGGATCTCTTTCGACGTGCAATACTAGAGGAGATATGAAGATCTTATGCTGTCCGTCAAAGACTCACATTTTTTGTGTTTGTTTGAACTCTTATATTGATTTATCCCAACACTGTAAACCTAACAGAAACCTATAATGTGTTACTCTGAGAGCTATCCATAGTAATGTGTGTATCAAATAACCTAATGCTTTGTAATAAAAGACATGCTGTTCATCATACCATCTCCGTTTTCCAAATGCAAAAGAAAACTATACAAAAACCCAGACAATTGGATGGTGGGCAAGATATTTTGTGATAACAAATCCATTTAGTGAATATCTGAGGGATTGCTAGGTGGGTCTATCCGATATTGAGTAATCCTCCTCCCAAGTAACTGCATGTGCATTTGACACTAGCATTTGGGGGAAATTATTATTGTGTCATGGCCTTGATTCCCACATTCTCTATCTAATTTACACCTATTCCCTCCCCCCCGCTCAATATATATATTTTAAAATTATCTATATACTCTGAAATAATACTTTGTTCTTCATATGATTTACTTATCTCATGACATGTGCAATAAAATATATACAAGCAATGTATTCAAATATGGTAAATTTTTGGGCGCGCAGAAATATCTATTACGCAGATTTGAATGCGCCATTCACTCCAAAGAGAAACCAGACCACCAGGGTGCACTTTTTATACTCTGGAAATGGTACAAGGCTTTAGGAGTTAGGGTGGTGAATTATGAACTGAGTTCAAGAAGGTTTTGTACATATTCTGCATCTGAAAACTCTGTGAACACCCTTCTTAAATGAATAACTTGTCACGAGCCTGCTGTCTGTGAAAACGATGTTCACATATCGGAAGCAGGAGTTACGGAACATGGCTGTCACTATTTGAACTCCTGTATCGCTCCACATACTAACACATTATAATTGACGCAAAAGAGCCTTTTCTCGGCCAGATTCCAAAACAACAAAACAATATAAAAGACGTCCGTTTGAGTTCCATATTCCTTCCTTTAAGGTTAGTATTCATGAACGAACGTCTATACAGAATATTAGAGCATGTCGATAAACGTCGACAAATATGGGAATTTATTGAATTTTCTCTTCACAAACTGTGATAGGGACGCAAGGTGTCTGATTCAGATGGGATTAGAATTAAGATTTATACTCCAAATCTTTGGTATAAAAGCCTTATTGTGTCAAACTTAATTTCCGGAATAACATGAAACCGTCGGATTGATTATTGGAAATCCGAAACTACAGGAAGAGTCCATCAAAATGAAACTCTCTGTAAATGAACCAATTATGTCAAATCACCGATGAAAAATTGGTTCATTTAGCGGAGGTCAACGTTTTATTTAAATGAGCGTTCATCACTACTTAATTGGAAATAAATTTGGATGAAAAATTCCAAATGTTAGATTGTTTGTTTGTTTGTTTGATTTGGGGTTTTACGCCGTACTTAAGTTTATTTCACTCATATAACGGCGTGCCAGCACAATTGGTGTAGGAAACCACCCCCGAAGACAATTTTTTTTTTGGTCTAAAATTGTATGCCAATTTTATCCACAGTTCCATCTGTTATAGCTAAGACTAATCAGCAATCGGTCTAACTGACTGTGATTGTGGATTGTCTCAAGTGAGGTTGGATAATAACAAGACGAAAACACACATCAATAGAATCCTCAAGCGTGATGAGAAATGATCTAATAAGATTCAATACAGAAGTAGGGTGTAACAAAAAGTAATTGACAAAATAATAAAACGAATAATTGAACCTTGTTTAATCAACAGAATGAGTACAATTCGGGGAAAGAACTTGATAGAGATAAACACCTCAGGTTCGACGTAATTGTTTTATTGACGTACAACTGTAGTGGATGTCAACCTGGAGAAATCAACGGTTATTAACCCGGGAAATTTTAAATTCACAAATTATGTCTAAAAAATACACGTCACAATCGCCTAAATGAATATATATCTGACCGTATAAATATAACACACGGTTGATTATAGACTCATAGACTCTAATGACATCATCAATTGAACTCCCGTTTCAGGGAACAATAGATAAAGTTTAGGATAAAACTTAAGATAGAATTTAAAGGTGAGAGAATCTAAGAGATCAATGTGTTTTCTTATGAAAATGTGAATCATTTCTAGAAACGCAGCGTCCGTAATTCACTTTAAATCTAGCGTTCCTCATTGTATCGATATTTCTCAAGATAGCTTTGAACATTTTAACTAAAATAAAATAAATTTACTTTCTGGTTATTTCCTAAAACTAAAAAACGAAAATCGATATAGCTAAACAATAATTGAAGAGTTAACATTGGGTGGAGCTGGGGTGTTATCGGAGTTATTCTAACTGACTCATAGGGAAATATTAAAAGAGACTTTCGTTAATGAAATGTCACAATGTCTGTATGGTCTGTATGTGTATAAGTGTAGTCCTCGCAATTTCCAGTCATATTCGTTTGAAGATAATGTTCAAAACTCATTTGGTTACACCCCCTCCAAATAAAACAAGCAATAGTAAAACATTCAAAAATTCCAATATGACAAATGTCGTGGAAAATTATGCCTTTAAATTTCTTGGATGTACATTTTTGTGTTTGAATTATCTGGATCCTGAGGATGGAATATCGGTCCCAGTGGCGTTATAAATTACTATCCCATTTAATTGTCCAAGAGGGAAACTCCCCATTCCATAATTGGCACATTGAATGACGGTCATTTGAAGCTCTTGTTTCTTATGAAAACAGTAAAGCGGTCTGGGAGTAAATTTGGACGTGAACATTTGCAAGCGCCCTTTAATTTAAGATTAGTAGGAAAAGGATATCTTCATCGAAAACTCCATCCCTTTAGTTATTAAGAGAAAGATAATTAGCTAGTATCTGAGATGGTGGAATATCCGTTCCAGTAATATGATAAATTCACATCCAATTTTATGTGTTTCAGAGAAATCTGTTTTTCTCTGGAGAGCAGAATAAGTAATTGACACATTTCAATTACACACATTTTTTTCAAGGCGTAGTTTTATGATTTGGAAATTCTAATTCCGATTGAGTTTATCATCGCTGACTTGAGTGTTAATGTGGGAATAGACAATTCATTACCGTAAGTGCCCAAAACCAACATCATTAAGAAGCTGTAGCCTCAGTGGAGGTTTTGTTATCAATCAAGGTGTTACAGTGCTGTGGGAGCTGGAATTTAGTACAACTCACTCGTAAATATCTCTGGGGATATGATCAAAGTAGAATTATATAAGAATCACAACTGCTTGTATTTCGAGGATGCAAATGAGTATAAATTAATTTATTGGTTAGTGTTTTACAACACATTCATTTCTATTTTGGCTAAGCTGCGGGGGGAATATTTTTACGTTTATTATTCACAAAATTCAGTTAATTATTCTTCCAATTTGCACCACCAAAAGTTATACATCAAAAAAGGTTTGGTCCAATGGCAGGCTGTATATGGTGGAATTTATTCTGAACTTCCTGGTCCCATACACCCTGCCACAGTTTAAATATTTATTTAGAAATGTTGGACATAAATAAGATCTTTATAGTATGGTTGTGATTGAGAGATGGGTTTGCCTTTCACTTCTTTCGGCTTCTTTTGCCTACTTGTCCACAATTGTATTTTCAGGGGTGCACATCTGATTAGGTATCCAACAGAATAAAACACCTGTTCTACTGACCATCAGACCTTTACACCAAATAGGTGTTGCAGGGTGCTTCACCGTAAAGCGATTAAAGGTTACTCGAGAGCAAATCGCTGCAAATAACGGCGTTATTCAGATGGTGCTTGGAAATTAGCTCCAGAGACTGTGGAATGGCCTTGGCTCACAAAGATGTACGGAGTAAAGGGAGACGAAAGGAGGCTAGTTGCTGCAACCATACTGATGCAGCCAGCACCCTATCTCCAGTCTTAAAACCATCAGTGTATAAATATGAGTTGTTTTCCTAACTATTCCTTATCTTATCAAAATTGTCGATTTGGAGCTCGGGAATAAAAAAAGAAGCCTAGGCCTTGGAAAGAACCAAGGCGGAAGAAACACGGAAAGGAAACATGTGCGATGCTTCCTGAAATAATTGCAGCATTTACTAGATATACGAAAAAACATGACCTGATAATACGAAGCTGAAATGAAGGAATCTTCGTAGGACTCCTATAAAACCAATGTGGCAAATTCTGGACTGATAAGACAGCTAGAGAAAGGAGCTACCAGTGTATGCTTTTAATTTAGTAGCATATTGGAGACCAAGTTTTATCTTCGATGGTATAGGGATGGTTCGTTTGCTTCAATATAAAGGCTATGTTCGGCGGTGTTCTGAAAGCTTCAAGGCTCAGACGAACAACCTGATGGTCTATTGGGCCCAGACTTTTTATGATGTCTCGTGCTGAACCGTAGACTACGCTGCCAATGTCTAGCTTAGAGTTAACCAAAGAACGATATAGATTTAATAGTATCAATCCACCAGCATCGGTGCTTGATGCGACCTTTATATGTCTAGAGTACATTAAGCTTTACGTGCTTTTATGTGGGGGATAAATGGTTACCATCAAATATCAGCCACCAAAAACTTGGTCTCCTTAACTTTTTTGATGAGTTTTCCCGAGAGTCTTAGTTCTGGAAAGAGATGCGAATGATTATAAATGGAACATTTTGAATTTTATTTGTGGCAGATGTTGGTTTCCAAACTGTTCTTGGTACTGTTGTAAGTAGATACTACCCAATTAAACCGACAAATATGCCATCATGAATTACACTTTAGGGGATCGGAACACCAGATGTTCACATCTAATAAAGTCCACCCTTACCTGTTGTCTTTACATGGAAGATACCATTCCTCAAGTGACCAGGTGAATTGCTCACATCTTTTTGCTTAGTTCACTAGTCATCTGCATGTCTCATCAATCCAACCATGTCACCTGAATCAAGGCAATATATCAACTCGGTATTATATGGTCACCAAATGCGTACACTGTGGAAACCTCGAAACGGAGCCAGTTGCTGCACTATCATGGCCATGAAGTCATAGTAAGTCCAACAATAAATGCCGCTGTCAAGGCCATGGACGGCACTGACCGTATACCTATATATAGCAAGCAAATGTTTCTCTTTTCATTTATAAAAATATATATATATAGTCATACGGTATGGCCATTTACTAAAATGATAACAGTATTTAACACGGTTACAACAGGGCACGAATAGTAACCTTCACGAATGTAAGACTTTTGTTCATGCATGCAATATACGAGAGTTCTAAAGAGGTCAGCACCGTTTGTAGGTCTATTGTAAATACAGCCGAACACAGTTTCTGAAAGGTAGAATTTGGAGCCAGTCGAAAGACTTGACAGCCAGCTTCAATATCGTTGTTGACGGCTAAGATAGTAGACATATCAGGTGATATAAAGGTACGTATGTTTTATAAGCCTACATAGGTTTTATAGGTTTCTGACCAAACCATAACTTACAGCATGGTCATAAATACCGGGATTATTTATTTACTTATTTGACAATTGATTGTGATAGATAACTAACGCTGGTGATATTTAACGTTTTACGGTTTTTAATACATTTGATAATCTTAACAAATGTGGTGGAAAAAAGTGGTTTGGGTGATCTAGAGTATACGTTAATAGTCCACAATCCTTCACCTTTTAGGTCGTGGACTTGATTTTGGCGGACTCTTTGTAAGTTGGTGTGCCAACAACCAGCGCAAGGTCCTGGATTTTCTGGGGGTCTATCTAATTTTCTTTCCTCAGGCTGCTGGCTAATGAGCTGTAATTTAGATTCTTGTTTGTCTAACATCGGACAAATTATGTATTCTAATATAGAGCTTCATTTAAAAAAATACATATAATGCTCAGACTAGATAATGAAAGAAACTTTGAGAGCCGTGATGAGTGTTCTTCGTAAATCTTCTTGTCTTAATGATATACAAAATATAACACTCTACATTCATTTGTCTTTGTTGTGGTAATATATCCTCCCTTGGATTATAACACTTAACAGTGCTTCACATTTACGTAATAAGCGATGTACAAAGCTTATTGTGCAAAGTTTTCATCAGCAAGGCTGTATATTTGTCTTAACCAGGCTATTTAATACATCATTTACTCGGTATGAATACGTCCACCTGCTCATGAAATCTGAGAAGTAGACAAGGACAGAAATGTAATATCAATCGACATCGGTCTCTTGTCATCTCAAGTATGGTAATACACTGTTTTTAGAAGATCAGATTGATTTTTCGGTATCTCTAATTCTGCTGATAAGGATTTATTTAATAACAATAAAAGTATGTGTTAATTATGCATCGTTCACTGTACACAACAACAAATATATTACACTCGTGTACCAAGCGATTAGAAAAATGTTCCTGGAAACAATAGATTAATACTGTTCATCTTACCTCTTTATTTTCTCTATAAAATGCAACATAAATACATGCACAAGAAGCGAAGAAGACGGTGAGAAATACCGCGAAGGTTGTGTCGTATTGTCAGTGGGATAAAGAGAATATCGTCAGGATTATCGAAGAAGTGAAATAGAATATTCGTTAAACTAATCATGACAAACATAGGTATATAAGATTTCTACAAGTTGTAATGAGTGTTATGTGTGCATCTCTGTCGACGTGCAATACAATACTAGAGGAGACATGAAGATCAAAGTCTGTCCGTCAAAGACTCACATTTCTGTGTACCTTAGAACTCTTATATTGATTTATCCCAACGCTGTAAACGTAACAGAAAGCTATCACGTGATGTGTTACAATGGGGGGTAATGCGTGTTTCATATAGCATACGTGTCCATTTGCAGAGTCTTATACTTTGTAATAAAAGACATGCTGTTCAACACACCGTCTTCATTTGTTCTAAATACAAAAGAAAACTTTACAAAAATCCTGACAGTTGGACGGTGGGCAAGATATTTTGTGATACCAAATCCATTTAGTAACTATCTGAGGGATTGCTAGGTGCTTGGCACGGAATTTGTCAACAGGTAAAGGCAGAATACTTTATATCATGATTGGGAATTAGGTCTATAGCTGGTGAAATGATCGGCTTCGTGAGAGAAGACAGTCTGATATGACGGCAGACCACAATAGCCTGGAGTCTTGCTGTATCTGACCAATTCGACGAGTCTCTTTTCCACCTTAGATGACTATCTGATATTGAGTACTCCTCCTCCCAAGTAACTATATGCGTATTTGAAACTACAATTTTTGGGAAATTAAGATGGAAGTAAAGCAAATTTAGAATTTGTGAAAAGGCTGACAGGTGTACCATTACGATTGTGGATTAAATCTACAGTTTAGTATCAAAGCGTTTAGTTCATACAAAGTCGTTTTGCAATGGTTTATGCTTTAGATCACCAATGAGCTGTAACTCTAAGTTGGTGCTTGACACGACGATGTATAAGGCTCCTATGGACTTCCATTACTAATCAAGCTGTGACGGTGTCAAGGGACCGATTCAATATGTCTGCCGATAGGATCAAAGAAAACCCGGATGAAGCGATATGATTCTTCATGCACACTTGCATTTAAACTCAAAAGTTAATATATACTGCGGCTATAACATTTAAAATGTTTTCTTTTGCTATTGAGTAAAACATTACTACAGACTCCTACTCATGTTAAAGGTGTTGGAGCCAGTACAGTCCCCCTCTGCTGTCCCCCTGTCCTGGAAACACAGGTGTTGATAGGGAGGGTAAAGCTACTTACATTTCCTCAAATTGCCCCTTGTGTCTCACATACTCTAATATATATATCTTTATAAACCTCCATTTTAGGAGAAATATAAATATAAGCTACATGATAATTTTACATTTTTCCATTTAAATGATTTCCAATGACTTAATCGTTGTCCCATCGAACAACCATACAATTAGACATCTTATAAATTATACACTGTTAAATAAAAAGTCGGCATCAACAAGTTACGCCACATTATACAACTTTAAGTTTCTGTAGTCGTACATTTTAGAAACAAATTGACAACTTTGGAGTCTGACATAGTTTATGTTCTCCAAGGGGAATTCTAAGCCCATCAAAATTAAAAATACAATTTCTGGTGATAAACCATCTGGGATAAGGGGCATAACTCTATCATGTAACATTTTCCTCTCGCTGATCAGAGCATGACATGACATAATAAAATGATAGGCATCTTCTATTTCACCTGACTCACAAAGTTCACATATACGATCACTTCTACGAATAGTTGGTTTACTGTTAACATTCAAAGCATTGATACCACATAAAAGTTTGACCATTATTGTACAACATCTTGTAACATGCCCGTACTCGGCAGCGAGTTCCCACCAAACACATAATTTATTTTGAGGAATTACACTCCTAAACAACTGTAGTTTACTATTTAACCTGAGGTTAAACGTCCATTTAGCATGTTCTATAGGGTTTATAACATTAGTAGCTGATTTGTGCCATTCACTTTTGGAAAATATAACACCTTGTTCAAGTGCCGCAGTTTAGTTCGATTCTAATCTGTACTTATAGATGACATCAATTAACTGACAGACTACACTTTTGGGGTTACAGGTACCTTTGGAGAGTATGATATAGTAACGACACTTAAATATCTTCTTAAACACACTGTCGGCACACAGAGATAAAATTTGCCACACGAACATTAATTTCATTAAATCTAATGTAACGAGATACAGGTACCAACCAAGGAGAGCTGTGGAGGCTATATTACATGTCTTAATAGGTAACCGTTGTATTTGTTTGGCCATATCTCTGATATTTCTCCAGACATTCAATTTCACTTCTGTTGTAATATGTTTGGCAACCGTAAGTTAAGGTGGGAACACATACAGCCCAATATACTTTTGACAGAACTTGACAGCTAAGGCCAGACGGATGTAAGCCATCATTACTGTGGCATAGAATTTCCATCTTGAGCTCGCTGCAGTTGTTTCAATTGTCTTCTGTTTACAGTGCTCATTTTTTATTATGACACCAACATGCTTGTACTCGTCTAATTCAATTACTTTTTCATTTCCAAGAAAGAAAGATTTTTGTTTTTGACGTTCATTTTTTTTCTCTTTAGTTTCGCCAATGACCAGAATTGCAGACTTTTTAACTCCAATTCTAACACATTTGATCAGTCGTCAAAATTAGCGTGATAGGCGAACAACTGACCCTTTATGAGACAATAAAGGATAGCTGTGCTTCCTTTTCTAGAACTGTTTTACGTATTCAGAACATTTCCACGACGTTTTAAAAAACGAAGTCAGAAACATGACGTTACAGAACATTTTTTGTCATCCTTGGTAGGCGACCAATGTATCGCCTATTATGACCTCATGTTTTTGTGGACGCTCTCAGAACACATCATTCTACTCACGTGAAAGAAGAGTTGATGGTACTCAAGAATTTTTTTTACCGTTTTACTTGATTTTAGGGGGAAAAGGTTACTGAAATATATCGAAGACAATTGATAGCAACTTTACAACTGCTGTATTTGATAGAGCCAAGCATGCGATATCATCCATAAAAGCAGGACATGCGCAGT
>JAUELC010269868.1:0-10300 GCA_031471745.1 Cryptochiton stelleri | reverse complement strand
TGGAATTGTTTCCGTCACATGTCGGGAACTAAATTTTGAGCCACGCTATTACTTGTAGTTTTTCAGGTGATGAACTAGGTATTATATTATTAGTCAAAAGGCAAACAGTTCGCGATGGACATTTTGAGATTTGTTTGGTTTTCCCTAAATATGAAAATTTTGCCCTTCAAAACTATATTTTGTTTCCTTAAAATGTTCATCATGGATCATTTGCAGTTCATATTGCTGAATAAATTTGATCGTAATGGCATATATGTTCAATTGCTTTGTTAGTTGGGGTAATATGATCATGTTCATGATCATGGTCCATTTTACCCGCGCCTTAGGGTAAAATGGACACATTTCGAAAAAAACATAAAGTCTTCGTATATCAATTGGCTTTAGTGCTTTATGTCCCTTTTATGTAACCACCTAAGGTACACATAGAACCAATATTTTACTCAGATGGGTTAAATATAGTGGATTTAATGGACATTGTGATATTCTCCAAAGCACGGTGAATAACTTAGGAGAGCAAGTGAGTGTCTACACTTATTGTTATAAAGTATTATAAATAGTGATATACATAAATAAAAGACTTCTATGTGTGTGTGTGGGGGAGGGGGGGGGGGGCTGCTGGGTTGATACAAACGCCTGTAAACCGGTGACAAGGCGGTTTCCGTACTCATCTGCTGTCGTATCTCTTCACAACATTTACAGATCCGAAAACAACAAAGGGTGTTTTGTTTATGGCCTCAAAATAGGGTTCTACTGTATGACAACGGGACCGTTTCCCGTGAAATACCCTTGAGTACGGCGTTAAACACCAATCGACCAATCCATAACACTGAGCAAAGCCGAAATCGATTCATAATATTGACTTCCATGTAACACTAACGGGATAAATCCTCATGTTAATACGTTGTTAGAGTTTCGTTGATTCCGGTTTAACTTGTCCATCGGTGTCATTTCTATGAGTGTCTTGTTTGTACGTGTAGCTTGCACCGGGGTCACTGTACCCATTTTGTTGGTAACCTCCATTTTCATTGGGACCTTGCTGGTAAGCGCTGTCAGCATGCGAATCTGCCGCCTTTGCTACCGCCTGTTTCTCATTGAACCGGTGGTCTTCTTTTCCATAAGTCTCAACCTTGACGTCTACTTGATATGCGTTATTATCATAGGACTTCGTCTGCGGATGTTCACTGACTTCAGCAATTGCTTCGGTCTCCGACGCACCTGTCTCTGCATTGTTTGAAACATTACATACGTCAGAGTCACATTCCAGTCCTTTTTCCAAACTGGAGTCTTTTTCAATGGAGTCTATTAGCGGACTTTTTTCATCTTCTCTGTTGTTTGTATGTTGAATGTTGATTAGGAACACCATTCCTAGCAGAACCACAACCGACAATGCTACTGCTAATCCAACTGTTAATTGGGTCCGTGCGACCTGATCTTGGCTAGGGCCAAATGACGTCTTGTCGATGGAAAAACTGTTGGAAACGTTACCGGCCATATTGCAACCGGTAAAGACAAAATCACCATACCAATCTTGCTCGATGTTTGTGATGTTGAGGGTGGTGACTATAACTGTAGATACAGCTATTCTATCAGCGAGAAATATTGTCTGAAACAAAGATAACCATAAAACAAAATATTAGTGTTGATGATAGCATTTAGAAACAAGTTATAAACAGTTAATTATATACTGTAGAGCGTTGGCATGGTAAAGGGTTTTACAGGCTAACACAAGTGCCCTTTTTTCCACCACCAAGAGCGGAAAAAGCATAAAATTCACGACGGACCGTAGTGATAGTGAGTGAGCAATCTCCACACTTCCACCGATACCGTCAAATTCACGACGGACCGAAGTGATAGTGAGGGAGCAATCTCCACAATTAGGGATGTTTGGAGTTTACCCGGAGGTGAGCCCGAATACATAGAGCACATAATCCACGTTATCGTTCCTATTTATATTCAATATTTAAATGGCATCCAGATTTTGACTATTTGTCATTCCTTTGTTTGGGAAGCATTATGTCACATTGTCACCGCTACCCATAGAAAATTAAATTTAATATTGGTAACCTATTCATTGAATTAAAAACTGACCGTGTTTCCATAAGATACGTTATGTGTGTCCGGTTGTAGAAGTAAAGTCTGATTAGTAGGTAACGTCCATATTATCCAGGGTAGACCGGTGTTTGAAACCGTCACCTGTAACAATGAACATAGAAAACTCATCAGTTGCTAAGTTGATTGATTGACTAACACTATACCTGGTCGGTGTATTGATTGTTTGAATGTTAGACTGATTGATTGGTTGACTGATTGATCGATCGATTGATTGATTGATTGATTGATTGATTGATTGATTGATTGATTGATTGATTGATTGACTGATTCATTGATTGATTGATTGATTGATTTGATTGATTGCATCTTTGTTAATCAATATTTGCTATTATTATCAACTGTACCACATTATACTTACACTGAACTTCCCCCAACAGACCCTGTATGTTTTCATTATTTATTGGCCTGTACAAGGTTAGAATGGACAATATGTATCACCACTTCAGTTACTTATATAGAACACGTGAATTTATAACTGGTATTATTTGCACAACAATCAGAGAACATATAGGCTTTGAAATACGGCAAACTTACCGTTTATTATAAACGTGAAATATGTTTCTTTATTGCCAGTAATTGGGTAAATAATCCTGCTATGTGTGATGTAAATTCTATAGAAATGCATTCGATGATATTATTGATATATGAACACGCAAGTTGGCATTTTCTTATCAAATATGTATCGCCATAAAGATACGCATACAGCATTGGGACTATAAGATAGTATACAGTTTAACAAGATAGAGGTGAGTTATATGGTGTGGAGTGTTTGCTTCTAATCTACACATCCCCCTCACCTCTGAGATCACGGGTTCTAAGACACCTGTATGTGAGTTGGTATGCCAGCAACCAGCGGAAGGTCATGGGTTTTCTGGGTTCTAACCAGTTTTCCTACCACAACTCTTGGTCTAACATCGGAGGAATAAAAATAAAAACAAATTTGTTTAATTAGACCAAATGTTAACATTACGGTAATGTGTAAAATTAATATCGATCTGAAATTTTGGAAAAATAAGCGTGTATGGTATTCCTGACGACGAATAAGCAAAAATGAAACAAATTCAAATCATTTCCTGTCTACTCCTTTCGAACACAAACAATTTATTTTTCTATATAATAAGCTAAAACTCAGAACCTAAAGCTTGATCTCAATGGTCGATTTGTTTTGTTGTCAAGAAGTCATTATGCGTATAATTATATAATAACTTGGTATGTATTTAATTTAAATCTAAGAGTGAGGTGATACATCATTTCGATGTAGCTTAGTTTCGTACTTATATTAAGTTCACTCATTACTTTTACCATATATCAAATATGCGGATAACATGTATTTATTATGATCGTCTTTCGCAACCATTTCTGAACTCCTGAATGTGATTAGTGTCACAGGTCATCTGGAACAATGTAATAAAATTAAAAAAACACGGTCACCCAAAAGTTAGGTATTTTAGGTTAGGTATGAGTTATAGATATGATTTGTCAAGAAGTAAAAGTTAGATGCTTTTCGATATTTTCACCGTCAGGTTTGTAGGTTAAGTGAAAGCTTAACAATAACAAATAAAAAAACAACAGA
Source organism: Cryptochiton stelleri (assembly GCA_031471745.1). Taxonomy (NCBI): domain Eukaryota; kingdom Metazoa; phylum Mollusca; class Polyplacophora; order Chitonida; family Mopaliidae; genus Cryptochiton; species Cryptochiton stelleri. The sequence goes on along the minus strand of JAUELC010269868.1, from coordinate 6,615 downwards.
AACTCAACTTTCTGCCAGAATATTTAAATGAGGGTGTGTGCAATATATTGTCAAATCTGGGATACGCTTAGATATACCGACGTTACTCCTAGTTATTGGTCCCGCTCCTTCAGGATTCAAACTATTGAGTCGTTACATACAATGTCATTTACCGCGGTAGATTAAAGGTTTTGTTGATACATATTAGGAAAAATGACCCACCCTCTTTATGTTGAATTCGAATTATTGCAGGATTTATCCGGACTCGTCTGAAGTCTGAACACTTTGAATTTTTTTTTTATTTCAACATTACTGTTTAAGTTTATGAACAACTTCGTTAAGTCACATACTCACTCAAAATTAGTTTTCTTAACAAATTCTGATAGCCTCGATTTAAACAAGTTTTGAAGTTTGTTAATAAACAGTTACATTAAAATAAAAAATATTCAATTGACACGAGGCTTGTACGAGCCAGGAAAAATCTGCCATATTCGAATTCAACGAAATATGTATCAACAAAGCTTTTGATCCCACCGCGGTGACCTTGTATGTTATTTTGTTTGCATGGGGGTTTACGGCGTATAAGGCAGTTGCATTGGTGAATTTCCGGTAAGTAAAAATGTGAAAAATACTATTAAGATAATCAAAACGGAGAAATGACAGAAAAGAAAAGTGAGAATAATTAGAAAAGTCGTTTAATATGAGAAAGTCGAAAATGGAAAACAGTTCTGATAAAGTGAAAAAAGCATTTGTGACAATATGACTTGACTACAATGGGTTCCCTTTTTTTTGACATATACGGTTAAACAATATTTCAATTAAGGGGCAGTAACTCGTGTCGCTGTAGCCAGACCTCGCTTTGTTGCTGTTCCCCGAGTAAACAAGTTGGTTACTTCATTTGAACATGTCGTTGATTTGTTGTTTTGTTTCCACACTCTAGGTGTAATGCATCTGATTACCGGGTTACACATTACACAAATTTAAATTTAAAAAGGGTGAATGTGAGGAAAAGGGAAATTGAAAAAGCAGCAAGCAAAAAAAAAGAGAAATATAAATAAAATAATAATAACAACAACAATAAAGCCTCATTCTTAGTTTAAACCACGCAAAAATCTGAAACAAACTTTTTACTGTTGTCAATCTTATGTATATCAGTATAAACATTAAACGGGTAATCGTCAAATGTAAACCAAAAGCTTGAGTCCATGCATATGTTTAATTAGGTCATCAACTACTAAATCACATCCACAGATTTTATATAGGCTTTGGAAGAAATTGTGAACGTTCATAGAATATATTTCTCCAAGCCAAATAATTGTGGAAAATCTCGTTCTCTGTGATGATAATTTTCTTATTTGTACAAACTTTACGAAATCATTCTGAGCGATAAATCTGGGTAAAACTAATTTAGTTCATACAATGCAAACAGTAGTAAAATACTGTTGTAAAGAAATTCGTCCAAATGAACACCCCGTTTAAAACGAATAGTTGTTATAAACTGGTGTACAATTTTATAGTATGAGCTACCTGTCAAAGTGAATTTAGTAATGACCAACGGGCAATAAATGTTTGTATGTATGTCATGCATGTCAATGTGAATGTCAGGCACCAATACGCCAGCAGTAAATACGGGCCATTTATAGACCACTCAGCCAGCAAGCTGTTCTAACTATAAGAGAGCGTTACCCAAAACACTGCCAATGGTCAACGGTGTTTGTCCGATGGATTTGGCATTGTTATTGTCACATATGTTTTATAATATTTTAAATAGTTTTAAATATTAAAAAAAATATGTAAACATATTTTTTTACAAATAATAATATTCTTAACATGTATTTGGATGTACTATATAATTATGGACTTATATAGGCCTGTGGTATAAGTAAGTTTTATAATCATTTTATTTGCAAATGTCGATGTTATTAAATAGTCGGCGTTAGGAACAGTCAGGTTTGTATTACGTTGTTCTCAAACGTCCCGACACAAAATATAATTTAATATGATTTTGGGGAAGAAATATGTGAAAGCATTCCTTAAAATAACTGACTATCAAAGAGTCAATGCCTTATACCAACTTTTAGATATATCCAAGGATATTGGTATTTCCTGTTCATAATAGCCAAAATTAGAATAATATCGTTTGTTTGGTTGGGGTTTTACGCCGTACTTAAGGTAATTTCACTCATATGATCGCGAGCCAGTCCAATGGGTGAAGGATACCACCCCGACACCACTGGCAACAATGACAAGATACAACACAATCACAGGACTTAACAGGACGCCTCAACAGATGGGAGCTACGTCATTCTATAAATGAAATAATCTTTGGAAGAAAAAAATGTCAGCATACCGATCTATAACTGTTCTTCACATTAATTAGCTACCAATTAATTCTTTGAAATAATCTGCCCTCACTCAGGCTCTATGGAAGCCAGCAATGACTTTTGCAGAGACGGGTGGGGTGAAGCTTGAAATCCCCATTTGATTGCAATATATTTGAACACGACTGAGGTTATTTTAATTTTAAGCAAAAGAGCTTGTGTTGCAAAGAAAGTGTGCAGGTTACATTGAACGGAATTTCTATGGCGTCCAGTACTGTATGTATTCTGTCCCCAAGGATTGGCTAGAAAAGCGGCCAAAAGCCCCACAATATATGGCGTAGATGTTCGTGTGTTGTCAAAGACGAGACGGAATACGGTGGTTTCGTCAATCAATCAGAAACGTAATCATATAACTGAAATAAACTTAAGTTGATGGATCTAAAAACACCATAGGAACAAATTAAATGTCGACAGGCGAAACATCCAATAACGGCTTAAGAATACTTTAGATAAACGATAAAATAAGCGTTGTAACAAACGCTATAAAACGATATAAAAATATATGCAAAAAATTACTAATAGAAATTAAACACGGAAATAGACATTAAACATACAAATAGAAATACAATTTAATCTGTCATTTTAACATAACTCTATTTTGATGGGATTATTATTTGTTAACCACAATCTACATGGTGTCAAGTACCTTACCCGAAGTGAGGCGGAGTTGGGTGGCTGAGCCGTAAGAGAGGAGCTGATAATCACTGGCGCCACACAAACCATCTCGTCTATCTTCACATCTGTTAACAGTAGACTTGCCGGTGACGGGTGGTTCGCACATGTAGTGTTTTCTACAGAGATCTCCGGTGATCTTTTATCAACTTTTTTTCTCAACCATCTTAAGTTACAGTCACACTGAAGTTCTAAATTTTGCAAACTGAGCTGCTTCAGATTCTCCGTTCGAAGAAGGAAACTTGCAGGAATTGTCTTAAGTTGTCGGTTAGAATCTAATACTAAAACTTCTAATTTCGACAGATTTGTGTCGTTTCCAAACAGACTATCGAAATTTACTAACAGGGGGTTATCGGCCAAATGTAATTCTGTTAAATTAACCAAAGGTTCAAAACCGTTGGGAGCGATATTTGTTAATAGGTCACAACTTGAAATTTCCAAATGAGACAAACTTTGAATATTCTCAAAAACTCCATTAGGAATTTCACTAAATAAATTACCGCTTAAAATTAATGTTTTTACATTGTAAGTTTGAGAAAAACATAAGACCGGAATATCTGAAAAATTGTTGAAGTCTAAAGCAAGAGTTGTTAGTGAATACAACCCAAGGCACGAGCTATCAGTTAGCGATACAAGCTGATTGTGACTAAAATCAAGTTTTTCTAAAGCGGACAAATTGGAAAAAGTCTGATTTCCAGCATGGTTAATTTGATTGCACGACATATCTAAATTAACCAGAGCATCTAATCCGAGAAAATAATCTCTATTTATAGATGTCAATTGGTTGTTATTTAGATGTATTGTTTTCAGAGCAGTGAAGGAAACGCTACTTCCCACAATCTTGGTGAGTTTGTTATAGGACAGGTCCACATGTACTAAACTTTCTGCTGCATCAGATAGAATGACAAAATCCCAGTTACTGAGAACGTTTCTAGACAAATTAACATACTGCAACTTATTCAAATCACCAAAAGCATTGGTTTTAATTTCTGAAATATTGTTCCCAGCAAAATTGATACTTTTCGTTGACCCAGAAAAGAGACCATCTTGAATTCGAACCAATGTGTTGAGGCGGAGATTGATTGAAGACAAGTGTGGAAACCCTTGAAAAGCCCCCTCGGGAATTGATGCTATCAAATTCATTGATAAATCCAGATGCGTTACGTTGATTTGAATATTGTCTGGAACAGACGTCAATGACAAATTCCGGTAACTCACGAGCACAATGTCGTCTGCTCCGTCCGCTTGAGCGACACTTTTATAAATTTCACCAAAAAGTTGTCCAAGAAATATCAGCGTTCGAAGCAGCGAATATGAACCTTTTTTCGGCAACATTTTCACTAAGATGAAAGATTGGAAAAGATTCAAAATGTCCGCTCACATAAACGTCTTTTCTGTACGCTGTTTCAGATGAACACTTTAAACGGAATGTAACTGAATTAGCATGTGTTAAACCTATATGTACTCAAACACGTATGTAGCCGTCGTTAATATATACATAACAATAAGTCAGTCCAAAATGCAGGTAGTTGCGTGTTTATGAATATGAACGGTACCACCCACTTTGCTGTGGTTAGCTCTTAACTATACAAATAAAAATATGGACTGTTCCCAGTACATTAAAAATGCAACCTGTCAAATGCAAGGCCATTAATACTACAGTTTTATCATTTTAAGTAACGTTTCTCGGAGTGGGCTCGTGTCGTAGGACCCTTAACGGAGACATGGTTGAAATGAGAAGTGAATTAAATGGCGCAGGACTACCATATCCCAATATACTTTATCGCAATCATATATAACACATAAAATAGTGCGAATAACATAAATGGTTATAAAATAAAACAGAAATGCTGAATTGAATTCGACCTTTTTAAAGTCAATGGGCAAAATAATTATTAGTCACTGTGCCTATTTGAGGCATACTACTTCACCTAATCCTAAACATCTCACTGCTACGGGTGGTGGGTTCTTTCCTGGTGATTTTTATATTTCATTTTGCAGGAAGCTTTCAACAGGCACAGACTAGCCTCGGCTTTCACTTTTTGGAAAAACAAATGGTTATGGTTTGCCAGTGTTTTTATTAAAGTAGACAAGCAAGGTTGGGTTTGTAAATATAACACAAGAGATAGTGACCGGCAATGATCAAGGAGTATCAAAATACACAGGTGTGTTTCATTGATTGGTGCATCCCGCCATATCAAGGAGTATCAAAATACAACTTTAGGTGTGTTTCATTGATTGGTGCATCCCGCCATACTCAACACTATCATTGTTAGGCCGGCTACTCCAAGGTGAACTTATTAAACCAGTGTTGTTTCCAGACACGCCACAATAAAGTTTATTTGAGACTGTGTACATATAAACCTAGTTTATCTGTTTAGTATGGAAGCCGGATGCGGCCACTCGAGTTTTCGTTGTTTCAACACAACCAAAACAAATGGCACAAGGACAAAATTACGAAAGTTCAAAACGATACAATAAAAGTGTAAATTAGAAACCACGAAATTGAATGGGCGGCGAAAGTACAACAGACAGTGCGCGACAAAACTTTTGCGATTTTGCAATTTCGACTTTTAAAAAAAAGGGGCAAAAGTACGAGATTAATTTTGTTCCTTTCCCTTCTGGTTCTCCAGACCGAAAGACAAAAGGGCGAAGTTAAACTCGTACATTTGCCCGTTTTTTCGGAAGTCTAGACTGCCTAATCGCAAATTAAAGTCCGAGGCGAAATGCAAAAGTCGATACTATGATGGTAGCTGTTCACCTGTTGATACCAGCCGAGCTTCATCGAACTGTGTTTTTTTTACATGAAAAGACCAAATTTACAATATATCTCTTCTTTTCTGGTCCCTAGAGATAAGGGTTGAATCCAAATAAGTGATCAAATCTTATTTATATAAGAGACACTATACCAGTGGCTTTGAAAAATACGGGGTTCTTTTTGTTCGGTTTTAAAACACGGCTCAATTACACCATATATACATACTATTAATTTTTTATTTAATAGCCTCGAGTAAAATGTTACAACAAAGAAGCCAATATACGACAGTAACATTACCTGCATTGGTGAAATGTGTAACCTTTATTTGGACTGACAAGTTATCATGCATTCGACCGTATTTCATGTACGATTTGAACTTTCCTATTCCCATTTTATCAACGCCAAAATGGTTCTCCCCGTTAATTTTCCTAATCCCCTGGTTCATACCTTGCCGTCAAATATTAAAGTGTTCAGTCAGTGAATGACAATTGACTGGTGTATAACGTCGTGTCCAAGGGCATTTCACTTATATGACAGCTGTGTACTTCGAACGGTAAACAGCAACACAACCATAATGCGAAGTGTTATTTATGAATGTTCTGTTGAAAAACAGTGTCCCCCTACAGCTGATATCATGAACATGCTTCAAAACAAAACAAGGGGCTTTGGATGGTAAAACATAGTAGTACCCTAAGCAAGAGGGTTGTGAATGTCAAAACAAAAATTACCCAATGATGAACATACTGTTTTGCGGAGTTTGGTGAAATGCAATCCCATCTGTCTTCTTAGCAGGAGGAAGCGATATTCCAACTTTGAAGTTAATCC
>JAUELC010269757.1:0-10300 GCA_031471745.1 Cryptochiton stelleri | reverse complement strand
CCTATTATTAAGTAGTTCCCTATTGTTAAACAGTTCTCTATTGTTAAACAGTTTCCTCTTGTTAACCAGTTCCCGCTTATTAAGCAATTCCCTAGTGTTAAACAGTTCTCTATTATTAAACAGTTCCCTATTGTTAAGGAGTTCTATATTGTGAAGCAGTTCCCTATTGTTAAGCAGTTCCCTATAGTTAGGCAGTTCCCTATTGTTAAACAGTTCCCTATTGTAAAACAATTCGATTTTGTTAAGCACTTCCCTATTGTTAAACAGTTCGCTATTGTTAAGCAGTTCCATATTGGTAAACAGTTCATATGGCTAAGCAGTTTTCTGTTGTTAAGCAGTTCCCTATTGTTAAGCAGTTCCCTATTGCTAAACAGTTTTCTATGTTAAGCAATTCCATTTGATTAAGCCGTTCCCTTTTGTTAAGCAGTTCATTATTGTTAGGCAGTTCTCTATTGTTAAACAGTTCCCTATTATTAGGCAGTTCCATTTGATTAAGCAGTTCCCCATCGTTAAGCAGTTCCCTGTTGTTGAGCAGTGATCTATTGTTAAACAGTTCCTATTGTAAATCAGTTCCATTTTGCTAAACGGTTCCCTATTGTTAAGCAGTTCCCTATTGTTAGTAATTTCCCTATGGTTAAACAGTTGCCTACTGTTAGGCAGTTCCATTTGATTAAGCAGTTCTCTATCGTTAAGCAGTTGCCTATTTTTAAGCACTTCCATAGTGTTAAATAGTCCCTATTGTTAAGCATTTCCATTTTTTAAGGGATTCCCCATTGTTAAGCAGTTCCATGTTGTTAAAGAGCAGTTCCCATTGTGAAATAGTTTCCTATTGTTAAACAGTTCTCTATTGTTAAACAATTTCCTCTTGTTAACCAGTTCCCTATTGTTAGGTAGTTCCCAATTGTTAAACAGTTGCCTATTTTTAAGCACTTCCATAGTGTTAAATAGTCCCCATTGTTAAGCAGTTCCATGTTGTTAAAGAGCTACCTATTGTTAAGCATTTCCTTTTGTTAAGCAATTCTATTTTGTTAAGCGGTTCCCATTGTTAAACAGTTCCTTATTGTTAATCAGTTCCCATTGTTAAACAGTTCCTTATTGTTAAACAGGTCTCTATTGTTAAACAGTTTCCTTTTGTTAAGTAGGTCCCTATTGTTAAGCAGTTCCCTATTGTTAAGCAGTTCCCATTGTTAAACAGTTCCTTATTGTTAAACAGGTCTCTATTGTTAAACAGTTTCCTTTTGTTAAGTTGGTCCCTATTGTTAAGCAGTTCCCTAGTGTTCAACAGCTCTCTATTATTAAGCATTTCCCTATTGTTAAGGAGTTATATATGATTAAGCAGTTCCCTATTGTAAAGCAGTTCCATATTGTTGGGCAGTTCCATATTGTTAAACGGTTCCCTTTTGTTAAACAGTTCCCTATTGTTAAGGAGTTCTATATTGCTAAGCAGTTTACTATTGTAAAGCAGTTCCCTATTGTTAGGCAGCTCCCTATTGTCAAATATTTCCTTATAATTAATCAGTTTCATTTTGTTAAACACTTCCCTATTGTTAAGTAGTTTCCTTTTGTTAGGCAGTTCCATATTGTGAAACAGTTCCAATTCTTAAGCAGTTCCATTTTGTTAAGCAGTTCCCTATTGTAAAGCAGTTCAATATTGTTAAACAGTTCCAATTGTTAAGCAGTGCCCTCTTGTTAAACAGATCTCTTTTTTTAAGCAGTTTCCCATTGTAAATTAGTTCCCTATTGTTGGGCAGTTATCTATTTTTAAGCAGTTCCCTCTATTTAAACAGCTCTCTATTGTTAAACAGTTCCCTCTTATTAAGCAGTTCCCTATAGCTAAGCAGTTCGCTACTGATAAAAAGTTCTCTATTTTAAAGCAGTTCCCTATTGTTAAAGAGTTCTATATTGTTAAGCAGTTCCCAATTGTAAAGCAGTTTCCTATTGTTATGCAGTTCCCTATTGTTAAACAGTTCCTTATTGATAAGCAGTTCCCTATTGTTAAGCAGTTCCATATTGTTAAACAGTTCCCTATTGTAAAGCAGTTACATATTGTTAAACAGTTCCAGTTGTTAAACAGTTCCCTCTTGTAAAGTAGTTCCCTCTTTTAAAGTAGTTCCCTATTTTTAAGCCGTTCCCTGTTGTTAAACACTTCTCTATTGTTAAGCAGTTCCCTATTGTTAAGCAGTTCCCCATTGTTAAACAGTTCCCTATTGTTAAACAGTTCCATATTGTTAAACAGTTCTCTATTGTAAAGCTGTTCCTTATTGTTAAGCAGATCCCTATGGTAAGGCAGTTCCCTATTGCTAAACAGTTCCCTATTGTTAAGCGGTTTCATTTATTAAGCAGTTCCCTATTGTTTAGTAGTTCCCTATTGTTAAACAACTAACTATTGTTAAGCAATTATCTTTTGATAAGCATTTCCCTATTGTTAATCAGTTCTCTATTGTTAAACAGTTCCTCTTGTTAAGCAATTCTATTTTATGAAGCAGTTCCTTATTGTTAAGCAGTTCCATGTTGTTAAACAGCTACCTATTGTTAAGCAATTATCTTTTGTTAAGCAGTTCCCAATTGTTAAGCAGTTCCCATTGTTAATCAGTTATCTATTGTTGAGCAGTTCCCTATTGTTAAACAGTTTTCTATTGTTAAACAGTTCTCTCCTTTTAAGCAGTTTCCTATTGTTAAGCAGTTCCCTAATTTTAAACAGTTCTCTTTTGTTAAGCAGTTCCATTTTGTTAAGCACTTCCCTATTGTTAAGCCGTTCCCTATTGTTAAGTAGTACCATATTGTTAAACAGTTCAAATTTTTAAGCAGTTCCATTGTGTTAAGCAGTTCCCTTTTGTAAAGCAGTTCCCTATTGTTAAACAGTTCCCTCTTGTTAAGTAGTTCCCTATTTTTAAGCAGTTCCCTGTTGTTTAAAAGCTCCCTAGTGTTAAGCAGGTCTCTATTGTTAAGCAGTTCCCTATTGTTAAGAAGTACCCTATTGTGAAGCAGTTCCCCATTGTTAAACAGTTCCCTATTGTTAATCAGTTCCCGATTGTTAAGCAGTTCCCCATTGTTAACAGTTCCCTATTGTTAAGCAGTTCCATATTGTTAAACAGTTCTCTATTATAAAGATGTTCCCTATTGCCAAAGAGTTCTAAATTGTTAAGCAGTTCATTATTGTTAAGCAGTTCCCTATTGTTAGGCAATTCCATGTTGTTAAACAGTGTTAAACAATTAGTTCCCTATTGTTAACGAGTTCACTATTGTCAAGCAGTTCCCTACTATTAAACAGTTCCTATTGTTAAGCAATTTCTATTTAATTAAGCAGTTCCCTATTGTTAAGCAGTTCCATTCTTTTTAAACAGTAACCTATTGTTAAGCAGTTATCTTTTGTTAAATAGTTCCCTATTGTTAAGCAGTTGCCATTGTTAAACAGTTTCCTATTTTTAAGCAGTTCCCTATTGTTAACTGTTTCCCTATTGTTAAATAGAACAAGGAGCTATATTGTTAAGCAGTTCCCTATTGTAAAGCGGTTCCCTATTGTTAGGCAGTTCCCTATTGTTAAACAGTTCCTTAATGTTAAGCAGTTCCATTTTGTTAAGCAGTTCCCATATTGTAAAGCAGTTCCATATTGTTAAACATTTCCCTATTGTTAAGCAGTTCCATGTTTTTAAACAGCTACCTATTGTTAATCAGTTATAAATTGTTAAGCAGTTCCCTATTGTTAAACAGTTCTCTATTGTTAAGCAGTTCCCTATTGTTTAACAGTTCTCTAATGTTAAACAGTTCCCTATTGTTAAGAAGTTCCCTATTTTTAAGCAGTTCTCTGTTGTTAAACTGCTCCCTAGTGACAAGCAGTTATCTATTGTTAAGCAGTTCCCTATTGTTTTGCAGTTTCCTATCGTTAAACAGTTCCCTATTGTTAAGCAGTTCCATATTGTTAAATAGTTCTAAATTGTTAAGCATTTCCCTATTGTTAAGCAGTTCCCTAGAGTTAAATAATCCCTATTGGTAAGCAGTTCCCCATTGCTAAACAGTTCCCTATTGTTAAGCAGTTCCATATTGTTAAATAGTTGTATATTGGTAAGCAGTTCCCTATTGTTAAGCAGTTCCCATAGTGAAATAGTTTCCTATTGTTAAGCATTTCCATTTTGTTAAGCAGTTCCCTATTGTAAAGCAGTTCAATATTGTTAAATAGTTCCAATTGTTAAGCAGTGCCCTCTTGTTAAACAGATCTCTTTTTTTAAGCAGTTTCCCATTGTAAATTAGTTCCCTATTGTTGGGCAGTTATCTATTTTTAAGCAGTTCCCTCTATTTAAACAGCTCTCTATTGTTAAACAGTTCCCTCTTATTAAGCAGTTCCCTATAGCTAAGCAGTTCGCTACTGATAAAAAGTTCTCTATTTTAAAGCAGTTCCCTATTGTTAAAGAGTTCTATATTGTTAAGCAGTTCCCAATTGTAAAGCAGTTTCCTATTGTTATGCAGTTCCCTATTGTTAAACAGTTCCTTATTGATAAGCAGTTCCCTATTGTTAAGCAGTTCCATATTGTTAAACAGTTCCCTATTGTAAAGCAGTTACATATTGTTAAACAGTTCCAGTTGTTAAACAGTTCCCTCTTGTAAAGTAGTTCCCTCTTTTAAAGTAGTTCCCTATTTTTAAGCCGTTCCCTGTTGTTAAACACTTCTCTATTGTTAAGCAGTTCCCTATTGTTAAGCAGTTCCCCATTGTTAAACAGTTCCCTATTGTTAAACAGTTCCATATTGTTAAACAGTTCTCTATTGTAAAGCTGTTCCTTATTGTTAAGCAGATCCCTATGGTAAGGCAGTTCCCTATTGCTAAACAGTTCCCTATTGTTAAGCGGTTTCATTTATTAAGCAGTTCCCTATTGTTTAGTAGTTCCCTATTGTTAAACAACTAACTATTGTTAAGCAATTATCTTTTGATAAGCATTTCCCTATTGTTAATCAGTTCTCTATTGTTAAACAGTTCCTCTTGTTAAGCAATTCTATTTTATGAAGCAGTTCCTTATTGTTAAGCAGTTCCATGTTGTTAAACAGCTACCTATTGTTAAGCAATTATCTTTTGTTAAGCAGTTCCCAATTGTTAAGCAGTTCCCATTGTTAATCAGTTATCTATTGTTGAGCAGTTCCCTATTGTTAAACAGTTTTCTATTGTTAAACAGTTCTCTCCTTTTAAGCAGTTTCCTATTGTTAAGCAGTTCCCTAATTTTAAACAGTTCTCTTTTGTTAAGCAGTTCCATTTTGTTAAGCACTTCCCTATTGTTAAGCCGTTCCCTATTGTTAAGTAGTACCATATTGTTAAACAGTTCAAATTTTTAAGCAGTTCCATTGTGTTAAGCAGTTCCCTTTTGTAAAGCAGTTCCCTATTGTTAAACAGTTCCCTCTTGTTAAGTAGTTCCCTATTTTTAAGCAGTTCCCTGTTGTTTAAAAGCTCCCTAGTGTTAAGCAGGTCTCTATTGTTAAGCAGTTCCCTATTGTTAAGAAGTACCCTATTGTGAAGCAGTTCCCCATTGTTAAACAGTTCCCTATTGTTAATCAGTTCCCGATTGTTAAGCAGTTCCCCATTGTTAACAGTTCCCTATTGTTAAGCAGTTCCATATTGTTAAACAGTTCTCTATTATAAAGATGTTCCCTATTGCCAAAGAGTTCTAAATTGTTAAGCAGTTCATTATTGTTAAGCAGTTCCCTATTGTTAGGCAATTCCATGTTGTTAAACAGTGTTAAACAATTAGTTCCCTATTGTTAACGAGTTCACTATTGTCAAGCAGTTCCCTACTATTAAACAGTTCCTATTGTTAAGCAATTTCTATTTTATTAAGCAGTTCCCTATTGTTAAGCAGTTCCATTTTTTTTAAACAGTAACCTATTGTTAAGCAGTTATCTTTTGTTAAATAGTTCCCTATTGTTAAACAGTTTCCTCTTTTTAACCAGTTTCCTATTGTTAGGCAGTTCCCTATTGCTAAACAGTTCCCTATTGTTAAGCAGTTCCATTTTATTAAGCTGTTCCCGATTTTTAAGCAGTTCCCTATTGTTAAGCAGTTCCCTATTGTTAAGCAGTTCCCATTGTGAAATAGTTCCCTATTGTTAAGCATTTCCTATTGTTAAGCAGTTCCCATTGTGAAATAGTTCCCTATTGTTAAGAAGTTCCCTATTGTTAAACAGTTCTATATTGTTAAACAGTTTCCTCTTGTTAAGGTGTTCTATATTGTTAAGCAGTTCCCTAATGTTAAACAGATCTCTAGTATTAAACAGTTCCCTATTGTTATGGAGTTCTATATTGTTAAGTACTTCCCTACTTTTAAGCAGTTCCCTATTGTTAAGCAGTTCCATATGAGTACACAGTTCCTATTGTTAAGCAGTTCCATTTTGTTAAGCAGTTTGATGTTTTCAAACAGTTCCCTATCGTTAAGCAGTTCCATATTGTTAAATAGTTCTAAATTGTTAAGCAGTTCCATATTGTTAGGCAGTTTCCTATTGTTAAACAGTTCCCTATTGTTAAGTAATTCCATTTTATGAAGCAGTTCCCTATTGTTAAGCAGTTCTTTATGGTTAAGCAGTTCGCTATTGTTAAGCTGTTCCCTAGTGTTAAACAGTTCCCATTGTTAAGCAGTTTCAATTTGTTAAGCGGTTCCTTTTTGTTAAGAAGTTCCATTTTGTTGAACAGCTACCTATTGTTAAGAAGTTATCCATTGTAAAGCAGTTTCCTATTGTTAAACAGTTCCCATTGTGAAATAGTTCCCTATTGTTAAGCAGTTCCCTATTATTAAACAGTTCTATATTGTTAAACAGTTTCCTCTTCTTAACCAGATCCCTGTTGTTAAGCAGTTCCCCGGTGTTAAACAGTTCTCTATTGTTAAACAGTTCCCTATTGATATAGTGTAAAGCAATTTTATTTTGTTAAGCACTTTCCTAATGTTTAGCAGTTTCCTATCGTAAAGCAGTTCCATATTGGTAAACAGTTCCTATTGTTAAGCAGTTCTCTATTATATAAAGAGTTCCCTCTTCTTAAGCAGTTCCCTGTTGTTAAGCAGTTTCCTATTGTTAAACAGTTCTCTATTGTTAAACAGTTCTATATTGTTAACCAGTACCCTATTGGAAAGCAGTCCCCTATTGTTAGACAGTTCTCTATTGTTAAGCAGTTTTTATTTTGAAAAGCACTTCCCTATTGTTAAGCCGTTTCATATTGTTAAACAGTTCCTATTGTTAAGCAGTTCTATTTTGAAAAGCACTTCCCTATTGTTATTTAGTTCCCTGTTGTTAAGCAGTTCCCTATTGTTAAACAGTTCTCTATTGTTAAACAGTTCCCTATTGTTAAGTAGTTTCCTATTGTTAATCAGTTCCATGTTGTTAAACAGCTACCTATTGTTAAGCAGTTCCTTAGTGTTAAGCAGTTACCTATTGTTAAGCAGTTCCCTATTATTTAGTACAACTGTAGTTCCCTATTGTTAAGCAGTCCCCTATTGTTAAGCAGTTCCCTATTGTTAAGCAGTTCCCTATTATTAAACAGTTCCCTATTGTTAAGCAGTTCCATTATTTTTTTAGCAGTTCCTTATTGCCAAGACCATGGATATAAACAGTGTGCATTACTGGAAATGTACCGTGTTTAACCGTTTCTGACAACTCCTAGTCTATACCATTTTTGACGAATTTAATTGTGATGTTCATGAAACTAGACCTACGTCTAAATACTGTATATAGTATTTAAACTATCCTTATGCTATCTTTATGTATCGTTACATATGGTGGCTATACAATCATAGGCCTATATATGGAGAGAAAAAAAAACTGGTTATCCAGATTTATTCTCAAAACCTCCTACATCATTCTATAAAATAACACACTGGTGATAATGTATTTTATGTCTAATAGTGTTATTGCTCGTGATTTCAGGTGTGCCTCCTTTGATCATTGTGAACCTGCGGCAAACCCGACTTAATCCCAATTCATTGGTGGATTCAATTTCTCAGTAGCCTTTTTCGTAAACAAGGCTAAAGCCACAAAACCTCTTTATTCATACATGGGCAATGTCAAATTGTGAAAAACAGAGGTTTGAAAGCAATGGCGGGTCTGAGGTTTGGGACCAATGGCGGGTGTGTTAATTAACCCTGAACCTCACGCCAAGTAGGATGTTTTAACTCAGCCTTGGTGTTCCCCTAAACGGCCATATGAGACAGATAGACATATAGAGAGAGGACTGTCTGGGATATGCTGTGTTATAGAGCTTGTGTGTGTGATACAACATATGGTGGCGTGTTTGAAGAGGCAGATTAGTCAAAAACAATCTACTCAATAGTTCTCCTCCACATTGCGGGTGGTTGGTAGGAAGTCGATTTGTTAGGGTATCTTGCACTGTAAATCTGCACATTTAGTCTTATTGGACACGTGTGTGTGGTTTCTTTCACGCATTCGGCTGACACACCGTCAAAGCGGTGAACTAACCTAAATTACAGCGTAAAACCCCGATCAAAAGATATTAAATAAAAAGACATTTGGTATTAATTTAAGCGTGAAACTTAAAAACTTGCTATGAAGTTTGACAGTTCAATATTCATTATGAGGGTTAGATTCATTAGTTTAACCCATGTGAAAATAGCTCTAATGTATATGGCGCAGATGGATTCTGTCCCTCCACTATGACATTGTATTTCATCTGTAATGATGTCCGCAGTAAATTAAGTAAATAGACATGAAAGTTGTCATCTAAGACTGAGAATGAGCGAATCTGATCCCTCAACCATTATAATATCATACGGCTGGTCAGCCGCTGGTGTAGTAAAATGGGAGGATTGGTAAAAATTCTCCTCATACAGTTACGGTAAACGTAGGGATATATTTGTGCCGCTTAAGGTAAGATTAGAAAAGTATAATACACTACGTAGCCACCCGTTAGATGTATTCAACTTTCCCTTTTCCACGTATTGTAATCAATGTACCATATAATCAGTTTTTGAAGGGTTATTTTTTTCTTTAATAAATAAAACAGTTTAATGACAACAAGCTTTGCAAACCTAATTTGTTTGGATATGAGATTTTATCTAATATAATCTTGGCCTACATGTAAATTTTTTCAGATTCACTTGTATTTTTTTAGTTCCAATTTTATATTTGTAATTTGTGGTCTCTGATAATTCTTTATGTAACATTCTTCACGATGTAATAATGTAGTTTTATGGGCCTTTAACTGCTAACGCCAGACGAATAGATCGTTAATAACTGCACATTTACCTTCAGCCACTGTGGTTCTTTGTATCAAGTGTCTGTATAAAATTGTTCAAGCGTGTCTCCCAGTGTAATTACACACTATCCTATTAAGGGCTTATCCCTGTAATTAAGAGAAGATAAATTAACAAACGTTTGAGCCTTCGCAAACTTACACATACAAAATGGACATTTACCGTATTTACTCGTTTCTTTTGTTCTCTTTTTAAATACTAATTGGTACGCGTGGTGCTCAACGCCGCACAAATTATTATATTTCGATCATATGACGGTCTTGTCACAAAAAGGGAAATTATCGCTCGAATATGGCTATCGAGACACCAGCCACTAAGCTCATGAGTGCTTCCTAAACATTTAAGGTTGTACGCATTTATGTCTACCTGCTGATGGTAGTGCACAGAACTACTGCAATCATTTTTGTTTTAAAGGTAACCGATTGGAAGGCTCTTTATGAAATTGTTTTGTGTGTGTTGATATGGGGTTTAGCGTCGTGGTAACGTGTATTTCACTTGTATTTAGGGACCCGCCTCGTGGCTCAGTGGTTAGCGTGTTGGACTGCTGATCTTCCTGTCATGTACTACGCAGCGGACCTCAGGTACATGAGTAAGTCGTACAGGGTGACTTCGGCTATCGCGGGGACTGATTTTTACGAGGTTTCCTCCCGGTTTTCCACCTTATTAAGTAAGATAAAGTGAGAAGTTGATACTCCGTCGTCTTATAAATGAAATACTCTTCAGTAAGACTTTAACATCAATCAAACAAACAGTATATTTAGTAGTATATGATTAGGGAAAAAGTGACCTGTGTTAGATAGAAGGATAACCAGTAACATTGTGGAGTCATCCAATTTAAACTTAAATTACCACACCGGATCCAACAAGCCACCGGCTCTCTCATGAATTTATCCCAAGGCAGAGGTGAACTTCTGAAAATGTTTTACTCGCTTTAAATAGTGTAGACGAACACAGTCAGTGAGCAAATCGTGCAATTTTTTTAATAAATTGAAGTCTATTGGATGTTGTGTGAGAGAGGGGGGGGTATCACCTATCAGGGGGGGGGGGGGGGGGGGGGTAATTACCGG
>JAUELC010269646.1:0-10303 GCA_031471745.1 Cryptochiton stelleri | reverse complement strand
CGTCACATAAAACGTTAAAAGCTGGCCAAATACCTCGATGCCGTTTAGCTGGTACAGTGTACTTGCATACTTCTGGTTAAAACACGTCTAGCAGTAGTTATAATATTTTCAGTGTTATCAGTATAAATGAGGCCGAGGGCACTTTTATATAATTTCCTGTTCTATATATATATATCTAATTAAAATGTAGAGATTAAGTTTTTATTTTTATATAATGTGTTTTCGGTATTATACATGTATGATATCTCTTACGTAAAATTATTATGTAACATTCCATATGCTTTAAATCGGTCATAATCATTTTTCTATTTACCCTAGTTGTTAAATGAAGCACATAATGGAAATTCATAATGAAATTATTTTCATTTAATTTATTCGCCAAATACAGCAACAGGAATTTCAATTATGATGTATTCAGATCATCTGGTTTTTGGGCAAGTCTGTCGTGAACCAGACCCTTCTCGCGTTAACTAGCGACCCGCTCTGGTAACACAACATACAAAATTTTGCAAATTGTCATGGCCGCCACCGTATCGGGCTATCGTTGATCTGGTGTTCTGATAAGCTCTTTTTACAAGAAATATTTCAAACTTCAAATCAAATGCAAAATCTATCTGTTTAAATACAAATTAATTTATTTTATACTAGTTTGGTGAGTCTGAAACATACTATATTTAGCCAGTCCACACGTTGTTTACTACCTTTAAGGTTATAACACTGTTCCTAACACACGGTCTAAATTATGTTTCAGACTTAACAAATAAATGTAAAATTAATTAATTTGAATTTAAACAGATAAGTTTGGGATTCGTTTTAAAGTTTGAAATATGATTTTGAAAAGAGCTTATCAGAACATCAGATCAACGATAGCCCGATACGGTTGCGGCCAAGATAATTTGCAAAATTGTGTATGTTGTGTTACCAGACCCTTGTAGCGGGTCGCTAGCTAGCGCGAGAAGGGTCCGATTCACGCGAGACGAGCTGTGGGATAAATCTCGGAATAACAGCCTAGACATACAAGGGGAGGCTACTGGCTATCTAATAAATCACCAATAGAAATGGTAGATCTTGTACATCAGAAAAATAGATTTGTTTGTTTGTTTAATTGGGGTTTTACGCCACATTTAAGGTTACTTCACTCATAAGAAGGCATGCCAACCCAACTGGATGAAGGAAACAACGCCACTGGCAACTATCAATGACGAGATACAAGACCAGCACAGGACATAATGCTTGGTGAAATAAGACAAAACGTGCTAGACGCCACGACAGATCGGCTTCGTGTTGACCCATACCTCTGAGAGAACCATGGCAACAGGAAACTCCCTCCAGCCACCCGCCAGAAAATAGATTGTTTGATTATCAACACCAGGTTATTTCACTCATATGACGGCGTGCCAGTTAGCCCAATGGGTGATGGAAACCACTCTCGACACAACTAGCAACAAACAAAACAAGATACGACAATAATAGGACACAAAAGATGATGCAATAAAACAAAGTGTGGAATTTAAAGTGTAAGAATCCACACGCAAATCGGGTTCTTGTTGCCCCTTAGCTCTGAGAGCACCAGGAATTGCCCTCCAACCACCAGCTGTGCATCACAAGAAAATATACTTAACTTCTTTCATGCAGATTGAAAGCTGTGATATGAAACTGGACTGAAACGTGGCAAAATAACTACAGAAGCTAGTCGTCGAATTATTCACTACTTTATATAAAAAAAACATTTATGACTAGTGGCCCAGTAATAAAATATAAAATAACACTGATATAGACTAGGTCAATAAAGATCTGAGACATGACTATAAATAAATATGTATAAACCTGCCAAGAACCAATCAAATTATGGTATGACGTATATCAGGGTTTATTGAATGTGGATAATATTTATATATTTGTCCTATACTGAAGAGCTCACTAATGGGTTCTTTTAATATATTTTTCGCAATACATGTATTGAGAAACATTGATTTTTAGAACAATGGGTTTCCCTTATACTATTGTGATGCCAATTATCTTTGTGTGTTTATATATGATATGCCAGAAATATATTTTTCGTCGGAATTACTAAAAAAACAAACCACAACTGCGGGTAGTTTTACGTGGCTCAAGTTTACTTGAGACCCATTCGTGGCGGGTAATATATAGAACAGAAGGATGCTAGTTTAGCGTCCCAGTCACTCGCAACATTCTCGGGGATTTCCAGTACCGGTAGAATATTTAACCTCGAAGATCCTATGTGCCATTTTAGAATATGGACAGGTCATGCGACCGTAGTCTGTAGGTGCTGGCTATCGAACTACTATTGTGTCCTATTCAGGATACAAATTATGTAATATCTATATCAGCTTATCTTTCAAGTCAACTGTGGCGTTTTCCATAGCAGAAGTTAAAGCTCCATTAAATGGGGTAACACTTATATCAAACGAAATGCTTTTGTGAATATTATGGTTATATTATAATTATAAATTTGATGTATTCCTTTTAACTACATTTAAGAACAAAAGGGTTTTAAAATATTTCGTAATTAACTAGCATATCCCTCAGAGCAATTTGATTATTTAATCATCCGCTGGTTGTTAATAGATCACGCATGTGCAGTGGGTAACCTATTCCGAGGAGGTGCAGGTTTGGCGTGCATGTATTTTAGTAAAATACACTATCCGATAATTTGAGCTTACTATAATCGCCTCGGCGTTATCCACTACGGAATATTAGGAATGGCGTCCCTGTGTAAGTGTTTCACGTAGAGATAGATTGACAGCCTTGACTTTAATTCGGAGAAAATTCGGGTAATTCTATCTTGAGCCTCCCTCCGTTGCTCTCTCGGTCACGTTGTTGGCCTCGGAATCGAAACCAGGTGGAGGCAGGAAGATTTTTCCTTGTCTACATTTGTTAAAACAAATATTCAACGCCTATATAATTTTATTCATACTCTGTTTTGATTCAGGGTTTTAGTATCCATGGCTATTTGATAGGTTTACAAGGATATAAAATTGAACATCATACATGTACATTCCATGAGAGCAGAGTATGCTTCGCTTGTCATATACCCTTTATCCTGTCAATAACTACGTATGAATAACTATTACCTTCTCTCGATATGTACGGAGGTTACCCGTAACAATTCGTGATTAAGATCTATTGAAAAAACTTGTCTCTGAGTATCTAGGATATGAGATGATTTATCGATTTTTTTATTAATCGCCATCCCTGTCATTGCTTTTAGTCTTTACAAATCGCTCATAATGGTTTAATGAAAATTTAATATAAAACAAAATGCAATTTGTTGTCTTCATAAGTATATGGGCACAGTTCAGGTCAACATGAACTATAGTAACTCAGAATATTACATTTTTGTGTTTTTGGGTTTACGGCTGTACCTCAGATTATGTCACCCATATCATGGCGTGCCAGTACAATGGGTGAGGGAAACCACCCTTGAGAATAAACACTAGGCGCAAAACAAGGTGCAATGAAACAAAGTGTACAAATTTACCGTGCAAGACGCCACAACAAACCGGTTCGTGCTTCCACTTGGCTCAGAGAGTACCCGTGCACAGGAAGCTCACACCAACCGCCCGCGCAATAAAACTATTACTGCCATAACTTGAAAGTATTTATATTTGTTCCTTATGCGCTAACCTTATATCTTCAACACAGTTAAGCATACATTACGGAAGTAAAGACTGTAAAACCGAGGTTGTCCTAACCTGTTTATCTTCAGCACAGAGATGTTATGGAGTACCTCACGAACTATTTCCATATACATCAATAGCGTACTTCGCACATTTTGTGTTATTTATCTGACATCAAATGCTTCTCGATGGACACGAAAAGAAGATAAATATTATTTTGTTTAATTTACTTTTATTTACATTTTAATTAATGTACTTTAAATTCAGTAGAACGATTGGTCACGCGTGTAAAGGTGTGATGATAAAAGCAGTATATCGTATAGGGCTGTATAATTATGTTTGTTTATTTTGACCTTCGTGTTAACCGGTCTCACGTGGTAGTTAGGTCAACAAATGAGCGATTCGCGTGAATGCGCACCAAATTTTGCGATTTTAAGCGTCAGCTACTAAAATATATATTTACCGCAACATATGACTAAAACTTCTGGAATGATAGCGACATCGTAAGAATAATTAGACTAATATGCTGCAAAAACAAACAGACAGTCCTCAAAATTGAGGACATGAAGGTCATCAATAGGTGGACCGTTCTTACCTCATTTCAGAGAAGAGTTCCGGTGGAAAGCTCGTTGGTTAATGATCCCTACCTTGCATGATTTGAGCATGGAGCATTATACAAGGTTCCCATGATCTATGCCGGAGTATATTTAAAATATCTTATTCAGTGTTTGTTAATATGAATAGCCCAGCTCTGTTAACAGCCTGTGGCGTTAGGTTGCTAATATATAGCCTACGCCTGACTGGTTCTTGTGTTATGTGGTATTTGGTTCGGAACATTACCGGTTACTGGGGGCCAAGAATGTCAGAACTAGCTATAATAGCACACTGAATCCTCACAGACCCACAATGCCCCTTTTTAGAAAGAGTACACTAGCGGAAAACATTATTGACAAAAGATATAAAAGGACATATGATAATGAATCACGGAATAAAATATCTTACAAATGTCACAGTAATAACATCTCTCGCTATTGTCAGGTAAATTAGAGAAATGGATATATTGCGAAAATTATTCATCAATATGTAAACACTAAGCACTGTATCACAATCGCAGGTGACAGATTTTCCGACGACTTAAATATCCCAAAATAGTATTTAAAGAGGTGATGGCCCTAGGACCTATACATACACTGAAAAGTTCATGTGTATTCAGAACGTTTCGATAAAGTATAAGTGTGTTGGTTTGATTGAGTGTTTACGCCGGGCTTAAGGTTATTTCACTCATATCATTGCGCACCAGCTCAACAGGACAAAGAAACAACCCTCTATGCCAAGGCGAACAAACAACGAAAACAAACAAGACAAACACACGACGCAAAACATGGCGCAATGCCGATGCAAAGTGTGCAAATTTTCACTGCAAAACACAACAAAAAAACACCAGGGCACTGGAAGGTCCCACCAACCACCCACAGCGCTTTTTTAAAGTGTAGTTGTATTTATTGAAAACACATGATATAACACTTATAAAGCAAAAGCTTTTCAAACACGATGCCTTAATACATAAGGTAACTGATGGGTTTATTCCCGTTCACTGCTAATAAATTACACTGACAAAAACCCCAAAGACAAAATCCCCACGGACAAAATCCTCACAGACCAAAACCCCAAAGACAGAATCCCCACGGACAAAAAACCAACAGACAAAAACCCCAACGGCGAAACTCCCACGGACAAGAAACCCAAAGACAAAACCCCCACAGACAAAACCCCACAGACGAAAGCGCCAAAGACAAAATCCCCACAGACAAAAAAAAACACATACAAAAACCCCAAAGACAAAACCCCCACAGACAAAATCCCCCCAAAACAAAATCCCCACAGACAAAAACCCCTCAGACAAAAACCCACAGACAAAAGGGCCAAAGACAAAGTCCCCACAGACAAAAAAACACACCCAAAAACCACACAGACAAACACTCAACAGACAAAATCCACACAGACAAAAACCAACAGACAAAATCCACACAAACAAAATCAACACAGCTCTGTTGAAAAAATTATGTCCTCCAGTGATAAGTAAAGACAACCTGACTACACTCAGAACAAGCTGCCCTTTGCCAGAGGACCAAAGAGTAATAAACAATTGGACTCTGATAAATAAAATCTTGGAATCACCAATTATTTTGTGAAAGTGGCACGAGGTCTTTGTTTTCAAGCAACGTGTAGGTGTGGGCAAGTAATTAACTTGGCCAGAGTCTATAGCAAACAATTTCCAAGTCGGTGCCAAATCTTCAAGACATGACATCTAAAGAAAACTGCGGGTGGGATTGTCGATGTCTTGAAACTTAAAAACACAATTTCAGATATATTAACAAAAACTGTAAATGATATTGAGCGGAAGTGACATGTCAATTTGATTCGACATCTGTATATCTGTGAAGAACAATGACAAACCGAAATATTTAGTCACCCTGTAGCCATGTGTATGTTTTATTGGAGTCGTCTCTCTACTGCACCATGTGAAACTCATCCCTGGGAATAATGTGTAAGTTTTAATGGAGTCGTCTCTCTACTGCACCATGTGAAATTCATCCCTGGGAATAATGTGTATGTTTTATTGGAGTCGTCTCTCTACGGCACCATGTGAAACTCATCACTGGGAATAATGTGAATGTTATATTGGAGTCGTCTCTCTACTGCACCATGTGAAACTCATCACTGGGAATAATGCAATTTAGAAAAAAATGTAGTATTCTTCATAATTATGTGGCGCCAGAATTTCATTTTCAAATTACCAATTTTGATTTATTTTTAAGAGAAAGGAAATCAACTCACATGTTGTCTTGTATTTCTTTTCTATTTCAGGTCCATTCGATGATATATATTAGGGTAGATAGTCAGTTAGGATATTGACGTATATTATCATACAGTTAATGATGTATATCTAATCTAAACACTGAAAAGCCCAGCATGATACAACATCTATATCCGCTTATCAGATAAATTTGACATTGAATTTTACTAACTCGCGAATACATATGCCCTTATCAACGTTTGTAACTCGAGGATAACCAGTTTATTGGACAAAGGTCGTTAAGATATCAAAGTTGACTGGACTTTACTCAAGATGTAGTGTTAAATGGACGATGGACTGACGTCTGGTCCTGCATCATGTGTCATTAGATTCGGACTTTGTACAGACATTGTACAATATCTAACCATATCAAAACTAACTCTAGCCACTCACAACACCGGGATAGCAGAAAACTTAAGAAATGTAACTGATACAACATGAAGAGAATATTGTCTGTTCCAATTAAAGAGCACCAGGCATCAGCGCAATGATACATTGGACAAGTCAGCTGTAGCTGGTCGTTTTTCACCTTACCCAAACTACTCCATAATGTGGAACAGTGTGAACGTTCTGTCTTCCAAAACAACCAATTGGAAGAAACGTATACTACTGAGGAGTACGGACATTTGGGTGGGTAAAATGTCCAGTGGAGGAAATGTGGATTCACTGTATACCTGAGTAGAATAAAGTTTCGACTCCAATACAAAATACACGTGGGTGCAGGGTGATTCAATATTTCGGGTTATTTTCATTCTCAATAACAATGGTTTTAAAATCAACCGAAATTTTTTATCACCATGCATCCCTGTGTATCTTTTATTGGAGTCGTAACATAATTATACATTTCGAAACTCATCAGTGGAATTAATTCTGTAATACTCTCCACTAGCCATTCAAAATTTAAGGCGTGAACTGGATAGAGATGAAGAGCATCCTTAATCAGAATTATGTACTGGCCTCTTATTGATTTTAACTTGATAATATTTGTTTAATTTTACGAACAAAATAAACCTCAACACAATATACAAATTTTCGAATTACCATAAATATTGCTCGAGTGAGCGGTGAAAGTGATAGCCAGCGAGACTCGAATTCGTAAGAGTAATATAATGGTATTTAAATTTCACTGTGCAATATTCTATTTTTATTATTTATATGAAGGTGGAATATCAGGATTTCCTTCACTCGTAAAAGTGATATTTCGCTGCCATTGAATAACAATATTGTTTTTACACTTTTTATTACACTTCGATTGTTTTGCGTCAGATGTCTTCGTTTCTAGTATGATCCTGCGTACGAAGGCGTTTCATTTCTGATTCTATCTGATTGTAGAGTCATTCTCTTTCAAAGACAAAAAAATAGCAAAAGGCCTATATCGTATATGTATTCTGCGCAGTTGTTAAACTGACAGTTTTCAGGAAGTTGCTCCCCTAGCTAAACGCATGCTCCCAACGGGTATTTACTTACTACGCATGTCCGACTGGTGCTCACTTAAATATGAATAGGTTTGGTTTGTGAGATAACCCAGCAGGGATAGCCCGTTGCCGATCCTTTAATATAAGTTTTTGACATTATTTTGTCTCCGCCACATTGTTATCTCACACATAGTACCGAGATATGATTAGTTTATATCCATTAAGCCAAACTTATACACTCCTCTTAAATATATTTTTTAGTCACCCACACCTTGTTGCAACCAGTAGAGTAGAAATCAACTTGACCGGTAATGTAGAGCGTAGCCGGTATATAGTGTAGAACATATCAACCGGTAGTGTAAAAATTAAGTTAACCGGTTGTGTAGCACAAAATCAACCGGTACTGTAGAAACTGAACTTTGAACCAAAATATCGACCGGTAGTATAGAATTTAACAATAATCCGATCTAATTGTAAAAATTATGAAAATAAATTTAGAAATATGCCTAAATGTGATCTTTGCATCTTAATGCATCTAACTGCATTAATTGCATCTAACAAATAGACACAAACTCGTTTGTCAAACCTTAAAGACTATATACACAAAGCATCGTATATGTCTTGTTACAAGTTAATGATTTGAATTCTGCTTTAACCGTCCAAGAAACACTATGTCATCCAATTATACTCATAAAATACAGGTCTAGTTACAATAATAAATTCTGATTATATATTCTTTCTAAATGTCGAAATGAGCCACATGGTATATTATGAGCCGCGGTTATGAAGACACGCCGAAAAGGGGAAAAATGACAAGCGACTTAACCTATAGAACTTTTATTAACATTTGGAGGGTTGTAAAGCTTCCATTTGGCTTATTTCATGAACCAAAAATAACAAATGTCACCAAACGAATTTCAACCGTGCTTTAAAATATCATTATTTGGAAAATATGGAATTTTACGATGCTAAAAATCTCTTTATGTGGCAAAAATATATTGAGATTGTTTAGTTTTCGGCGTTATAGCCCCCTTAAAACATTTGGGCAGCAACACTATATTCTATGGTTAATTTCTTAACCCGAAGTTCCATCATTGCTGTCTCAGTATCAACAATCAAAACTTATATTGAACTGAACGACTGTTTACACCGAACAAACGGTAAATATGTATATATATATATTTAGAACATCATGAAAAGTTAATTGTATAACCTATTATCAATGCAAAAGTGCATTTTATGCAAAATTACATAACTTAGAATTTCTTTTTCCCTTAGGCATACTGAAATTGTACACAACGTGTTGATATTTTGGTTAGACGTTCAGTTTATACACTACCGGTTGATTTTGTGGTACACAACCGGTTAACCAAATTTCTACACTATCGGTTGATTTTTTCCACACTAGCGATAATTTCTAAACTATTGGTTGCAACACACCTGGTGTCGATGCAGGCATATGTATCGGTTGGTTATCCAGAAGATTTTCATGTTAACAAGTACTAAAGTGAGCAAGGCTCCCTCCTCGTATTATTCAGTATTCAGTTGTACCTGGAGAGTTTGTTACTTTTACGTGTATACCTTTCATGTATAATTTCTCTGATTGGAAGAGCAATTGATAGCAGTAGGTGATCACTGTAATATGTTAGGATCGTGTCTCATCATCACTTTATTAAAGTCAAAATTACAATAAGCATGGTCAATAAGCTTCAAGAAAAAGATATGAACAAATTTTCTTATTCGACTCGGGTATACGTATACGTAGCCTGTAAAGTTAAGATAGCAAAGCGTGAACACAGTAAACCGCTATACCTTGGGGGGGAATGTATTAAGATCTGTATTAATACATTGGAGATATATGACCTTGACTTTGGGGTCACGACCTTGAAAGATGGTCGCGACACACCTTCATGTCATGTGCAACAATCATGTACAGTATTATGAAAATCCCTAAAGAAGTTAAGAAGATATAGCCCGGAAAAGATACAAATACCTGTATTTACACATTGCAGATATATAACCTTAATCTTGGGGTCACGACTTTGAATGGTGGTCGCGACACCCTTATGTCATGTGTAACAATCATGTAAAGTATTATGAAAATCCATAAAGAAGTTAAGAAGATATAGCCCGGAAAAAATACAAATACCTGTATTAACACATTGCAGATATATTACCTTAATCTTGGGGTCACGACCTTGAAGGATGGTCGCGACACACCCTCATGTCACGTGTAACAATCGTGTAAAGTATTTTGTAAATCCATAAAGCAGTTAAGAAGATATAGCCCTGAATAGATACGGATGGACGACGGTCAGGCGGACGGTAAATCGAGTATACCCCGCCCCACTCCACAGGGGGGGGGGGGGGGGGGGGGTATTTAAACCCCT
>JAUELC010269548.1:0-10303 GCA_031471745.1 Cryptochiton stelleri | reverse complement strand
GTGGTTTTGGAGCCTGGTCTGTGTGACGTCACAACCTTGATGTGAAGTGTGTTCGCGTTTGAGCCTAGATTTATACTGTTTAACGTGGATTGCTGTGAGTGTCTTTCTCGACAAGTACCGGCCAACAACACCATGGTCGTGTGATTTTAATACAACCACGTGAAAGAGCACGTTGACTTCTCTCTAAATTATCCATCGCTGCATGTGGAATGTGTTTTCTGTGGATGGCCATGTCGCTGTTATTGAAAAAAGACACACAACTGTTGCAACATTTGAGATCGCCATTGCGATCTGTGGACCACAACACCGACCAATCAGCAGTCACCCACTGATCAAATGACCAATCAGACATTACGCTTGGGTTCATTCATTTAACATGGGTTCACTTTTGTGCAAAAATCGGATTCAAAGGATTCAAGGAAAACAACTGAGTCGACCAATCAGCGATCAGCATGTTTCCTTTGCGGTCTGCGCACTTCAATCCGCGCCCTTCAATCGCATGAGCATCTATAAAAAGAGCAGCAGAAGACCACTGTCTTTATACTTGATCACTCATCACGGACCTCTCACCACTTGACAATCTGCCTGACGAAGTAGAAGATGGAGAAGATGAAGACAACCAACCAGAGTTATTCACAGATCCATGTTCCATTCTGGCTGTCACAGCCGGGATGGAAGACACAACCGAATGTGAATTCTGTGGCCGTGAAATCCATTTTATATGGTCAACATTAGACAAGCCACCTGACGGTCGAACATTTTTTAATAAATGTTGTGAGCAGCATGTTCACCATCTACCGGCTCAGATGGAGCTCCAGAAGAAAAGCTGTATAGCATGTTTTTCAGTGAACCACGTAGCACCGAAGATCTCGTTCAACAGACGCTGCTGAGGGTGGAAGACTGGGCACGGTTACTCCCCAACCCATTCTCCAGCCATCACGGCCACGACAGCCACTAAGATGAGACCTCCTTTTCAAGGCCACCCACATCTTACGAAAGAGACTTTCTATGTAATTTGCACTTCTGTCATGATTGCTATGTTTAGTTCTTTGATTTTTAACTATTCAACAGGTCCTGCTCAGGACTATCCACATCTTAAGAAAAGAAAGTCTTGACATTTCGTTGCACTTCTGTCTTGATTAATGTATTTTTTATTTCTTTTATTTTTTTGTAAACACACGCTTAAAATCACTCTCTCGATCCTCTGTGGATTCAACAGCAATCGTGACGTCATCAGCCCATCACACCACCATCACCCCATGACGTCACAGACACTATGACGTCATTACCAGGTCACCCATTTCTTCCGTATTATATACAAGAGGAGCCGCCTTCCTTATTATGTAGTGAGGGTCCACCTTCCTTATTATGTAGTGAGGATCCACCTTCCTTATTATAAAGTGAAGAGCCACCTTCTTTATTATGTAGTGAGGAGCCATCTTCCTTATTATGTAGTTAAGAGCCACCTTCCATATTATGTAATGAGGCCACCTTCCTTATTATGTAGTGAGAGCCACCTTCCTTATTATGTAGTGAGGAGCCACCTGCCGAATTATTTAGTGAGGAGCCACCTTCCTTTTTATGTAGTGACGAGCCACCTTCCTTATTATTTGCGGGCGGTTGGAGGGAGCTTTGTGTTACCCTGGTGCTCTCAGAGCTAAGGGGCAGCATGAAGCAGTTTGTGG
Source organism: Cryptochiton stelleri (assembly GCA_031471745.1). Taxonomy (NCBI): domain Eukaryota; kingdom Metazoa; phylum Mollusca; class Polyplacophora; order Chitonida; family Mopaliidae; genus Cryptochiton; species Cryptochiton stelleri. The sequence goes on along the minus strand of JAUELC010269548.1, from coordinate 8,618 downwards.
CGTCCTGTTATGTCCTGTTTTGTCCTGTGTATGTCTTTATCTTGTCATTGTTTATTGCCAGTGGCGTTGTGGGTGATTTCCTTCACCCATTGGGCAGGCACGCCGTCATATAAGTGAAATGACCGTAAGTACGGCGTAAAACCCCAATCAAACAAACAAACAAATCCGTATTATTTAGTGAGGAGCCACCTTCCTTATTATATACAGGAGGTGCCGTGTGCATACCTCTACGTACCTCCTCTACATACATAGTAACAACCAAGGGTTAGGAGTTAGGGGTAGAGGATTAGGGGTTAGGGGTATCGGGTTAGGGTTAGAGTTAGGGTTTAGGATAGACAGTTAGAGGTGGGGTTAGGGTTAGGTCAAAGGGGCATTGAGTACACATAGGCCCTGAGATACCTCCAGGGTTTCAAGGTCAACGGTCAATTCACATGCCAAGGTCACAGGTCATGAGAACACTTGTGATCTGACAGTAACGCAGGAGGGGTTATTGAGTACACATGCGCCCAGAGATTAACGCAGGAGGGGTCATTAAGAACAGATGCGCCCTGAACTGCGCTTATATTTCTACTGATTTCGTCACCAGTCATGACAGATTCGGTACAATCTAAAACCTAGGGACCCCAACGGAAATTCAAGCCTGTTAACCAGGAGGGAAATGATTATAGTCTGGAGCCAGTACTCTGAGTAACATCGCCAACAGCAGACAGCTTACTGACCGGATTCAGTCAGTTTCCCCGACTGGGCAATGGTCTTCCACAGTCGTGCCGCGGGTATCTGTTTGCGGATACGACAGCGCATACCCGTAAAATATAAGTACCGAGTATAACCGTATAAGCCATGTGTGCGCTCCGACGACAATTGTTGTCAGGGATGGTAGGCCTATCCAATACAGTAGGTCAATATTGGGATCGGAGCAAATGTCGCCGAGGAAATTGTCCCCCGACCAAATGCCGCTGGAGCAATTGTCACCGGAGCAATTGTCGTCGAAGCAATTTTCGCCGGAGCAATTGTCGTCGGAGCAATTGTTGCGGAGCAACTGTCGTCGGAACAATAACGTCACCACCTGTTTTTAAATTAACTAATTAACGGTTATGCTTTCTCTGATCTAAATGAGACAAGGTTAAATGTGTATAAAAAGATACCTTGAAGATAATAAGTTTGTGTCCAAAATTGATGGACTTCCTTACGGGTGCTAATGACTTAGAATAACGTAGCTGCCGTAGAGTTGTAGGCCATTACGTCATGCACAGATAAGGGTGGAGTGATGGGTCGTGGATATCACTGAAGACAGAACAAGTGTGGTACAGTGGCGTGCGTGGAACGAATTGTCGGTCATAGCTGCTGCGAGGAATCACCGCGAGCTAGTAAGGTGATTGGGTAAAGGATCGTAGCTGCCGTGAAGAATCGCCGCCAGCCAGTGCAAGTGACTGTTTGGAGTCGTAGCTGCCGTTAGTAATCACCGCGAGTAAGTGCACGGATAGTTGAAGGGCCGTAGTTGCCGTGATGAATCGACGCGAGCTCTACAATGATTGTTGAAAGGCCGTAGCTGCCGTTTTGGTAGACGCCGTGAGCCTGGACCGTGGCTACTGAGGGGATCTAACCACGTTATTCCCCAGGAATTTAACAATACAGCACCAAACCATGGCAGCTCACGCAGGATAGGGAAATCCTTCTTCCATGCTACCACTGATAACAAGTAGAGGTTTCTGTCAAGTCATTGGACGCGAACAAAGAAGATTGTAGCCTGCATTATTGATTAAATTGTCGTGTTGTTGACTTTGAGCACCGATTTCCTTCTGTCCTTTCCATGTTCCAAATCCTACCTCGAAGCAACACCAAGTTCGGTTGAATTAGAGATTTGCGTTATGGCAAACGCCAGTACCTTGGCGTCCCACCGCAGGACAGAACCATATACGAAAATTTGGGGAAATCGGTGGGATCGCCTTCGTCTACTCAAACATTGATGGTCATGCAATCCTTGCAAAACATGTTATGAGTACACCCACTTATGAAGAAACGTTTATAAGTTGTGGTAAAGTAATTCTGTCACGTTGCTGTACTTAAAGTGAGATTGCGATCGTGAAGGACTAAGTATCGTAGTCATCCGACAAATAATCAACACAGGAAGTCCATACAGTATTGGGTCAATATTTCTTGGAACAATGTGGAAAGTACATCAGACTGGGAATTCGGCTGATACGTCATCATGTGTAAATCTGCTTGACACCCCAGCAATAATTCCACTTACACGGGCCGAATAATGCTGCGTCTTTGACTGGTGAAGAGTCGGCTAAATACAGGCCAACGGCGAAAGAGGCGACCAGTTCATCGACAATCCCACCAGGCAGATCAAACAGAACGTTGATGAACGTCTCCACATAGATAAAACGTCACCGTTGAGACTTTCTATTTTAAGCACTTTGCTCCCTTAAATGTATGAGCAGGATATATGCACATCCAAATCAATTGGATTTGTACAAATCTAAATTCAAGACAAGATATCAACAATGAAAAAGGACGATCGAGGCCGGAACTTGCTCAAAGATGTTGAGACTTGCACAGCGAGAATATCCTGACGCAGTTGACAACGTTCAAGGTTGTCTGGACAATTTCTAAAGGCTATAGTGGATGATCTTCGATACCGGGTGTGGCAAACAAGTCCAAGGAATTTGGAGAGGCGATTATAGCTGCTTAAAGACGACGAATCACTATGACGGCAAAACTATATCGCCAACAGTAAAGAACCGATTAGGTGACAGAGGTCGACTGCATATGGCGAAGACGTGAAGGCAGAGAAACTTCTAGAAGACATGAAGAATACAGTCGAGAAGGTACTCTAGGAGTTCTAAGCAAAACAGTATAAACCAGGATGGTAACGTCGGAGAGATGGAACAAGAAAAGCCATAGACGGCGAGAGGAATAATGATGTAACTGTGGTAAGGATTGGCATTACAAAAATGAGTGTCCTGAGTACCCATGACGTGCCAAGTAAACCAGAAGGCTAATAGAGAAGGGGAGACCGGACTTGGATCTCTAGAGATATGGCGTTGTCTTAATACTGGCGCTTTAATCCACACTGCACAAAATGAATACGATAGGTTCTGTGTACAAAGTAAAGCAAAATTGTTTTTTGCATATTTCCCCAACGATACGAATGGTAGTTCGTGCGTCCAAGGCTATGTCTGGGCAATTAAAAATATAATGGAAGTTACATTCCATGCGAGGTGATCGGAAGTCGAGGATGTTACAGAGCATATTTTGTTGAGACAGTCACCATTCCTCCCGCTACAGAAACTGTGGCAAAAGGGTAGCCACAGGAATACTCTGGTGAAATTGGTCTATTAGAAAACGATCAGGATTTCTCACAGACAACAGGCGTTGTTGTCGGTAGAACTCACAATTAGGTGAAATTGCCCTGTGAGTGTTCAACTTGTCCATTGAACCTGTCATAATCAGAGCTGGTACGGTTTGAGGAATTCTCTCTGGAATTCAGGCTGTTGCCTCCAGGTTCCTCTGATATGTCCAGGATAGACCAGTAAGACGTCAGGTGGACAAAATCTGCAACCTATAATAGAGCACAACAAATGACCTAACGGATAAGGAAGCTTCTCTAACGAAAAATATAAATTTGCTTCATGCCTACTTGTCCGCTAAAGAAGATAACGATCTGTGAAGGATTAGTCTTTCTCAGCACCAGGGAGAGCACCATGGCACGGTGTTTGAATCGGCTTCGTGTTACCCTATATCCTAGAGAGCACCAAGGGCAGTCTGAATGGACTGGTGTTTAAATCAGCTCCGTGTTACCATATACCTCAGAGAGCACCATAACACATGTTGGATGGACTGGTGTTAAAACCGGCTTTGTGTCACCCCATAGCCAAGAGAGCACAGGTTGGATGGGCTGGTGTTAACATTGCATATATTCGGTTTCTGTTGCTAAGATTTCTGACAATATTCGACATGCTTTGACATCATTTGTTGAAACAGGCGAAACACCTAGCAAAGAATTGTCTTTTTCCAAAATTCTAAACTCATATTTTTCATTTGTTGCTTTGTGATGAACACCATACTTAAAGTTATTTCACTTACCGGTGGTGCTGCTAATGGTCGTGACTCATTGTTACAGGGTCCATGGCGCCGTATTGTTGCCTTGCAGTTGCTGGGTTATGGTAAATGAGGATAACATGGAAGATGTTTAATATACACCAACAGTAATATTTCTGTGTGCCTGTTTCTTTATCTGTCTGTATTTGTTCTTAACTGATGACGTAATTTCTTTCTTGCCATATATGTACCAGAAACATGTTCTGTGGTATATAAGAAGCTCATTAGAGCGTAACCCCCTCCTGATCTTAAACACTAAAAACCAGATAGAGTGTGAAGGAAAACTTTAATAAGCAGAAGAAAAAAATCATGTATATATATAAGCTTGTTTTATACTGATGCATAGATGTAAAAAGATGTTAAGCCTTGTTCTCAACTACATACAATAATATTATAACCCTTCCCTAAGTGTGACCTATGAAAGTAAGTTACAACAACAACAACAATCTCTACCAAATTATTTCACTTGCTGGGAACGTCAATAAATGTCAAATAAAACTTATTTATTCAAAATATTGTAAGAGAAAAAAACACTGTTTAACAAGTCTATTTTAATGTAACATGGCGTAATTTTATTTTATGTGATCATTGTCATACAACAGTAAGTGAAGGTTGCTCCATGCATTCATACATTTAGTTACATAATCAGCTATTTTGTTATATTCTCAATATAAGTAAACTACCAATAATTAATAAAGTGAAAGAAAATTTACATATACATGTATGTTCATGTTAAAGTATAAATTAAATAGACATAAATACATGAGTTTAATTTTCTTAGTATGAAATTTGACTGTTGTCAAAATATCTACAAATACCACGCATACCATTATCATATTTAAAATCGTTTATTGGTATATGGATGTGTCTCAAACCCATAATCATATTCACATACTTTTCTACATGCAATATTATACCTAGCCAATTTAAAAGTTCTTGTAATCACTGTCATTAAAACTATAGTTGAACAACTACACCAATTACATATATATATATAACACATAAGCAGTATTTCAATTGGTGTTTGAATAAGAAGTAACAACATACTGATAAATATACAAAATAGTTTGGTCCCAAAGTTTAAATACACAAATTTTTCTCTAATATTGTTTCTACTAAACCAGGGCACACACAATGCAAGATAATATATATTTGTTATATCTGTTTACGCAGGTTATGTAGTATAATTCATGAACTGAAAAAAAGAAACTGGGACTAGACAATTAAAGAACTGTGTTATTGCACTTGTTATCGCTCAAAGGTTAAATAACAACTATTTAGAAAAAAAAGAGTTTATATGTTAATCATATGTTGATATACACAGTGAATATTCAATACTGAGGCCAAAATAATCAATACTGAAGCCAGCATATTCAATAAGAGGCTAACATTCATGACGTATTCAATAATGAAGCCAACTTATGAGGGCAACATATTCAATACTGAAGCCAGAAAATGAGAATATTCAATATATTCAATACTGAAGCCAGAATATTCAATATACAGCCAAAATATTTAAAACTGAAGCCAGGATATTCAATTTGAGGCCAACATATTTCATTCACAGGTTTGTGTTCATAAAGCAATTATCAATCCCTGTAAATATTTTCAATTCTTAATAACATTACAGTTAATATTCACCACATGTTTCATTTAATATACCGCGCAACTTCAAACATTCCGGACACTCTATCATTCAGACAGTATCAGTGGGTGTGAACTGTGAAAAAGATTACCCAGCCAACTCCTGCGTGCCCCCAGTGGTAAAGCCTTCAAAACTGCCTGAAATATTACAATATCTACGGTAGTCTATATAACAGCTCTGATGTCAATTTCTCCACAACAGGGGACAGACTGAAAACTGTAAGCAGTTTAAACATACAATTTCACATCAAATGGAAACAACAACAACAAAATGAGAATGGCCCTATATCAGGCTTTCATAAAGAATGACCTCAGACTCTCCATAACTGTACAAAAATGAAACAAAAACATCAGAGTATTAACAAATATGATACAGTTCTATATGCCTTAAAAATTATAATTTCAAACAGAAAGTTAATAAAAGCACTGGATAATCTGAGCAGCTTTGAACAGCTAATGGACATCTAATGAAACCGTCATGGCAAAAATCTGTCCGTATATCATTCCAGTTTTCATTGTTCATAATTTTGTCCGTCTGAAAAGTGACCATATTTTTGTTTTTTTAAAGCTTTTTAAAACTTTTCCTGCAGTCCAGACAATTTTCTAGCCTGAAGTCTATCATGTTTATTTGTTTTTAAAGCTTTCTGATGACCAACAGCCTAGACAATTTCCCCGGCCCATGCCATCTTTACAATTATTGTGTCATTAACTACATGAAACCTCGGATAAAAGGCTCATAAATATGTCTCACAAATATATCTCAAGAAGCCATTTCTTCATCATTTATTGCAAAAATGCGTATCTATTATATGGAAGCTTCTAATGCCATTGTGTGATAGATCAATAGCATACAGTTGTTTTATCTTTGTATCTAAACTTCGACTTTAAATGAAGGTTGAAACTGAAACTGACCAATGATACCAAAGATTGGTGTTTAACCTCGTACTCAAGTATATTTCACCTTTATGACAACTCGTACCAAAGACTAATGAATGCCAGTGGTTCTCTTAATAAAGAGCTTAAAAAGGATGTGTACAAAAAAACTAACAAATAAACATAACATTTTTTGTTCTCATATTGTATAAGTGAAACTCCATAAATATGCACATTTAAATTAATCTCAAAAAGTTAAGTACAGCAGGTTTTAAGCCTGGAAATTTCACATCTGGCCAACACGCACACAAACAGAGGCTAACAAGAACAGTTCAACATAATTGTCCTTCTTAATGTAATGTTAAAGGGGAAGAAACTATAAAAATAATAAGCAGTTTCCAAAAATACTGTCCTGAGTGTTTGGAAAGTGTTCATCATCATGTTGGAGGCTAATTGCTACTTCAAAAGTATGGTGGACTTTTCATGCCATCTAGCTGCTACATCTATAAAATTAACCAATATTCACTAAATATCCATAAAAAAAGCCACAAAAATAGTATATCACTTATTACACTGACAAGGAATTATAATGAAGGATTTTAGTGAATATTTATTGAATAATAGTTAATGTTATGGAGACACAAATGATGTGGCATGAAAAGTCCACCATCATTTCAAGTACCAATAAGCCTCTAACAAGATAATGAACGCTTTCCACAGTATTCACGACAGTATTTTAGGAAACTGCTGTGTACAGTCTTTACTCAGACTCACTCTAGTTTTATGTTTTCTTACCCTTTAAAGTACTACTCAATTGTGACGATCATAACTGGAGATAAACATTGGTTCAAATATACCCATAAAAAAAACACATTTATTTCCAAGCTAACTCCTGAAGATTTAAAATTGATCCTGCCACTAGGGAGAACGCTGTGATCTTGACCTCTGACCTTTAACTGCTGAGTTCGCGAAGGTCACTAAGTAGAACCTCTGGTGTCAGAATGTGTGTTCCACCTAAAATAAAGGGGAGATAATTTAACCTAAGTGAAAGTGAAATATTGAAAGAAAATACAATACTGGTACATTTTGTTTTTAAACGGAAAATTAAAGCGTTGCTGTGAAAACTAAGAGAATTTTATTCAACTTATACAAATTATTAAATTTGCAGAAAATGTAAATACAAGCATTTAAAGATATTTTAATAAAAGTGTACTGAAGGTCAATTGATACAAAACCAAATATATCCTGCTTTATTGATTGAATAATTTATTGATTAATTCATAGATTTATTGATTGATTAAATGATTGATTTCGTGTTCAAGCGTATTTCACTTATATGACAGCAGTGTACTTCCAATACTTACGTTATTTATTAATCCTCTGTTGGAAAAATACTGTAAGAGACTTACCAATGAGAACTTCCCAGTTGCGCACAGCCTGAGTGACCTCATATGCACACCTCATCTCCGAGTAAGACACCCCACCAATAATAAATATGATAACTCGGGGACCAGACTTATAACTCGCTTGTCCTTTCTCCTTGTGCCAGTTTCCGTAACGCACACTACCAAGTGAAACATCAGGGTTTTTTTTTAAATAAAGTTAACAGCAAGATTTGAAAGGAGTTAACAAGCCGTGTACTAGTTAGTAACATACTCTTATTTCTGGATAAACAGTTCTTTTTATTGTGATGCACAGAGTTTTAATACATATGTCAGCATGGTCAGGAGTATGTCTCCTAATGTTGTGATTCACCACCAAAAAAAAACACAAAGCAATTATCGAGAAATAGGGTTTTGTTCACCAAGTAGAAAAATATTTCATGTTCATTTTGTAAATTTTAATAATATTCAACATGTTTAAAAATGTTTCATTGTGTGAGGGACAATACTTAAAATATAATTGATCACATATGTACAGAGCACAAAGGTATAAACGTACCCCCTAGGCCATAGCTCATCAGTATCAGGCTTTTACCACGGACGGGCCGTGCT
>JAUELC010269437.1:0-10304 GCA_031471745.1 Cryptochiton stelleri | reverse complement strand
CAACCAAGGTTTCTGATCTCCACCAACTCAACAAATGGTTTAAAGATTGGTTAAGTCTGCCGATATACATCATATTTGAAAACCAAACAGCAACCTCTTAAATAGTCAAGATGATCCACAAATCATTTGATCTGAAAAAATTCAAATCTTATTAACAGAACTCCATTGTATCAACAATTATATTCCCACCCATCCCTGACAACACAACAATTCAGTGTTTGTCTCAAATTCTGTTTTAAACTGTCCAGGTTACCTAAATATGTACTTAAATGCAGAATCACAGCCACTAATGTTAAGCTTAGTTGTCACACATATCCAAAACGCCAAAGACCACTATATTTGGAATGTTCAATACTTATCAGGTATTGAACTAATCTAGCATTGAACTAATTTAGCAATTGACCCATCAACCTGGAGCACCTAGATACCAAACATTGGTGATACCGTCTTAGAAATAGATCAACCGCATTTTAAACGTTCTATCAACAATGTCATACACCAACTGTACATGTACATTATAGAGATAGGTACTCAAGATATATTATCTACCAGTTGTGAAGGACAATATATGTGAACAAATTGAAGTAGTAACTGTTAAAAAACAACAACAACATCCTTGTAAGACAATTAGATACCATATGTCAAGAACCCATGAAGAATTACCATACTCCATTGTCTTCCTTAACCAGTTAAGTTCAAGGAGATTGCTTATTTCAGCGGTATTAACAGCAAGGTGTGAGCAAGATTTTGCCCTGTTGCCCAATGTTTGATTGGGCATTGCATCGGCAATGTGTCATTGCTCAATAGGTAACCTATTTTTCTAGCCCAAAAAACAACAGATTCACTACCGGGCCAACCTATAATCTATCTTCGCCATTATGCAACAATATACTTTCCTATTTTACACCCTGTTAACTGACAGTTTGCAGCACTATTAAAATGAGCTCAGTTCCTTTCACGGTATTGCAGAGAATGTTACATGTGGCATCAGACATGATGGGGTGTTGTTTAAAAAGGCTTTTACATGTACCTGGATTTCCACCCAGTGCAAATTGGTCAAAGTAAGTAACGTACCATTGTGTATAATATTAAACAGAAAGTAAAAGGATTAATTGACACAAGGCTTCCATACTTCAATCATGCCACCTACTTGAGCACCCTAGCTATCTAATGTGACAGATGTGAGGACAAATACTATAATCACAAAATGTACGACAAAGAATAACTATGAATCAAGAGTTCGGGTATAAAGCTTTGTGAACAGAAAAAGTGTGGACAAGAAGAAAATCTCTCTTCCAAAAAAAAAACCCCTCAATCCAAAGACACTTCTGGGTCTCTATCTGATCACCATTTCATTTGTGGAGTGCACATACATTTGAATTCCTGATAAAGACTGGAAAATGAAAAATACTCTATGCAATTGTCAGTGTTCATCGAAATATTGTAATTTGTATATAAACTACTGCCAAAGTTTGTTATAAATGCTTTTCAGTAGAGTTTCATTTCAGTGAAGCAAGTTCCCCTTTAATAACTCCGCTCATCATCATTAGTTATCACCAGTCTGCTTTCTTGAAAAATCACGGCTTTGTGCAAAAAAAAGGTAACTCAATAAATTTTTCTTTGATCAGAAAAAGAAAAAACAAATAGTAGATACATCTGGAAGAGAAGCTGTTTTCAAAGCCAAACATCCTAAGTTTACAACCTTAGTCAAATCCAATAACTCTTAAATTGTGGTTAGTCCCCATGTATGACATGACATGACATCAATTTTTTAAGCTGTAGGGTTAGGGTTATTGTCAACCCAAAATCTAACCTCACCTGACCCTCAATCTGTTGTTGTCTGGCACTGTAAATTTGCACACTTTGTCTTATTGCACTATGTTTTTTGTCCTTTGATTATCTTGCCAGTGATGTTCAGGGTGGTTTCCTTCACCCATTGTGCTGGCACACCCTCATATGAGTGAAATAACCTTAAGTATGGCGTAAAACTCCAATCAAGCAAACAAACCTATAAGCTGTAAAAATATTTATAGCGTTAAATCTTACATAATAGACTTACCAAAATTGTTCAAACTTTATAACTGTACTAAAACAAACACAAGGGTGCATAGTTATTCAATATTTTGCTGTACATCCTTGTGTACCGGAGTTGTATCATGAATATTTTGATAAACTCATCAGTTGGAATAATGAAAAATTGTTCACATGTTATGGAGACATAAACATTGGGAGGTGAATGTGATAGTTTAACGGTAGGTAGATAAGAGTGATCATAAATTTTATTCATGGTATTTTATGTTTAGGATTTTGGTTAATTTCTCAGATAAAATGTACAATTATCCAAAGAAAATTCTTTGATGGTTTAGAAAATAGATATTTTGCCATTCTTATTTAACTATTAAGAGAAAATATGTTATAACTAAGTAGGGTTTGAAGCGTGACCTAGGCTAGTTAAGGCTGGCTCTTGACATGGTTGAAATACGGAAATAAATAAGCCCAAGGACCTTTAACTTACATGGTCAACACCACTGACTGAGCTACAGAGGCTCCAAACAGAATACAACCCAAATTGTTTACCATGAAAACTGCCCTCTCTCTCTCTCCATAAAGCACTGACACAGGAACGCTGAAGTGGCATTATTTGTCTTTAGAAATTACCGACAATAGTGTTTATTGAGTAATTTTGAAAACCAGAAAGGGATGAAAGCATAGCAGATAAACGTTTTTTTTCTCCAGAGACCTGTTTTGATAATGGTTTAATAAAATAAAATAAAAAATTCTTCAATTATTGTGTCAAACACAAGTATTAAGAGACGTTGGTATAACCAACAAGAATATTTAACAGTTTGGATTTTATTCTGTTGTGAAAATGGTCATAAACCTGCATGTATAGCCATATATAACTATATACAATATATACAGTATGGTTCTTTTGTTGAACATTGTGAAAAATGTATTATTTATTTACTTGCATTACAATAAGTTTAATCAACAATGGTGCTCTAAAACATTTGATTATAAGACAGTGTATTACATGTTTGTAATTAATATTGTATAATGTTTGTAAATATGTGACTGGAGATGGTAACACGTATGTGTACAAATGTATGGTGTTAGCACGAGAAAAATTGTTCAAGTTTTGTCAATGTTTCTGTCAAACACATTACCGCTTGTGGGGACATTTTCCCATATAAAATAAATGTATGTCTCATTTTTTTTTTTTTGCTTTAATACCTCAATCACAATAATGTGAAAAATAAGTTGTATGCATGTGGCTTTTAATGAAGTAAATTTCCTCGTATGTAACTGTATTAATGCAAATTGTCCTGTTGAGTTGTGTTTTCTGTATTAATGTATCACCTGTCTGTGGTTTGTCATAATAGTTATGTATAGTTTAGAGACTGGACCCATTACATGGTTCGATTCCTATAAATAACAAAATGAACACAAGACAGCAAATGTTTGAAACCACATTTCATAGGTTTATGTTAGATAACATGTGAAATATCCATATTAAATAAAACCACATTCAACCGAGAAAAAAAAAATAGTTTAATTAAAACTTTTATGAACAATCATGTGGTCATATTTGTTTCATCTATAAAGGTATGAAAGTTGTTTTAGGATGAATGTTTTTCTCATCAGTTGTCAAGAATATCTCTTGCCATCATGAAATTAAATGCATTTAAAAAGATTGTATACTTTGTAGCTATATGTACATTGTTATTCTTTAATTTATTTCTATTTATTTTGAACGACATATGTAATCAGATTTTTAGACGCCCCTGTCCCCTCAATTGACCGTGATATCCTCTCACATAGATTCATGTATTATATGTGATAAATGAGAAAATAAAGATTAATATACTTATATATGTTGCAATAGTCTTGATTTGTCCTGCTGTATTTGTTTTTATTTTGGGAGGGTTTTAAATTATAGTTTGACTGAAACTAGAATGAATCATGTGCCTTTGATGGTGCATCTTCCCGAGGCAAGGCGCTGATATCCCCATAAACTCTATATCATCCCTTGCCACGCTTATTGCCTTTCGGTGGTCCGACAGAGATCAAAGTAAAATGGAGATATCACATTGACCACTTTTAAAACAGTGTATCGCCTCTGCCGGAATATCATGCTAAACAGCAGAGAAAGACGTCCTTCTTTCGAGCAATGGATCAAAATATGCTTATTCTTGATTGTCTGTTAGAGTAGGGATATTGAATTTCCGCCTTACTACATTAAATAAAAGTTTAATGTCGTTCATTCTTCGGGCTATATGCAGAATGATATATGGCCAGGTGCAAGCTTGTAATGCCGATCACTCGAACTAGGAGGGGTTATCTTCTCCTTGTTTGACCAGAAATACGGCCTAAGCGTGGCAAGGTGATGAATAGTTTCACGTCAGGACCCACCTTGTCTCGAGAAGATGACTGGGCAGTCGCTTAACTTTATTGGTCAATGACTGTGATTTCTGTGAAGTAAGGGGAAAGTAAAAGAAATCTCTCCCGTTAACTCCAGTTAAGACAGCCAATAATTACATTATTCAGTGTATGGTTTCAGGAGACGGGCTGGTGTGACAAACTGTAGATTTATAAATTCATTATTTTAATGGAATGTTACAGATTATAAGTCCTCTATCTCAGGACAGAATCTTCGGAGAGTAATCATGCTGTCTTTACTTAGCACTTAAGGAACTTTTTTGTCCAACACAGCAAAACACTTTACATTTTATGATTGTTTTAGTGTGGCTATTTACTGTTGGAGAAAACCGCTGTCACATAAGTTAAATGCCATTCCGAATGGCGCTTAACACCAATGAATTAATTAATAACACTAGTTAACTTTATTATTAACAAAATGTGTTGGCATATTGGACGCCATGTATAATTATTTAAAATTTTTTTTTCTGATGGAGCGGTACTTGATAAAAAAACTTATGCTACCTTTTACTCCAAACACATAATTGCTCACGGAAAAGAAAAGGAGTATCCATGGGTATATGTTCATTAACAGGGCAAGGAAATAAATCGAGTGTGTATAATTACTCTGATATTATTATATCGATGTCAAATGATCACTGACTGAAAGTGCGAAGAAATAAGCCATCACACGTTTTCTGCCACTGGTAATCTGACTGTGACTTTATTCGGGGGTTCCTCGGTCTATTCTTGTTGGAAGCGTCGGCCATTAAAATATACCTCTTAATAATGATCCAAATTTAGGGTCATTTACGATCAGACAAATTTCATGTTATATATATTTCCTGAAATGAGCTTTTAAAATGATTTCCTCGGATAACAAGGTGCACATGCAAATTAAAGTGAATTTTTAAATTTTTTTCTCAAATACCTCTAAAGTACCTTTTTCGTTTGACTATTCTTACTCTATCAGAACTAATTGTAAACACAGGAAGAACTTTGTATGTATATATACTTCAAGCTGTTTTATATGCTTGAGAACGGTGTAAGAATAGACCTGAAAAAATGCGTCAAAAATAAATGAGAAGTTGGAATGAATATAGGGATTTGCCGTATTAGCAAATCAACTTTTAAATGCCACTTAATTAAAGATGTTAATTTTTATTTTGACGACACCTTTTCTGTTGTATAACCGACCTGGTAAAATTGGAGTTATTTGACTTAATGTGTTGATTGTAGGAAATAAAGATTTAAAACGCCCAAAAGGCCCATTAGGACCGATTCAGAATGTAAACTGAACAATTTTCTACATTTTCAAAATTGTGTAATAGAGACATGTACTTCCCAGTCATTGATTAATAACTTCGAATGTGTAGTTTTTATTCGGAAGTGAATTAATCTGTGTTGATGTTAAATGTTTTTATCAGCTATTATAACACTCAATAATATTTTATAACAGACATATCGAGTGTTTAAGAATAAATCGTTTCCCTTGGTTTTGCAAACTCTACAACACTGTCGGTGAAAGAAAAGATGTGACTAACAAAAACCGACGAAGTCTTAGACGGTTTTCGATAGAATATCGTCTGCTTAAGAAACTGGACAACTTCATTAAGATTTAGGTTTTCTTGCAGACAGAATTTGAATGCTTGGTCCCCAAGGCAGCCCAGTGCAGTTGTAACTTATAGATCTCAAGAATAGTTCTGTTTGGTCTAAAGTCATAACATGCAAAGTTCATTTATAAGTTATGGAGGGATTTTAATGGAAACGCTCGCTACAATATATAGTTCCTTTTATGTGAATAGTGATGTGGAATTGAACCAAATACTCTACAGCACAAAGAAGTGGACGGGGATCAAGAATCTATAATCACTCAATCAATGATAAATGAGCATCTATAGTGGACAGTACTCTGGGGTAAGACATGACTCGGTTTAATGTTTTAAGCGATAATTTGACTGGTAATTTTGGGGCAGTAATCAACCTCGGAGGTTTTAATGGACGCGTTAACTATTATAACGCAGAACGATAACGTCAGAGTATTTTACGATCAGTCATCAGGATATGTTTACGGAGGAGATATTAAACTTTTGACGTGTTTCTGAGTTTAATTATTTGAGTAGAATACTCCGCCTATCACAAGGTGTGGAATACAGACAGGATTATTCATTGGACGTGGAATCACGTGTTCAAAATGTCTTAAAATGACTCAGCTTTTCCAGTAAACCAGACCCATTTAAATTGAAGAACGACTATGTGACTGTTTTCCCAGAATAAATATTTCAACTGATGTGCAGAATTAGAAATTAAAATTATGAAATACCTTTACTACTGTCCATGAAAACGCAACAGAACACATCGTTCGCATTGAACATTTTACCAAAGTTTATTATCAGTGACGAATTTCACCCTTGACCCGCTTAGCTATTTATTTGTAACTGAATAATGCTCTTTGCGACAATGAGTTGACAATCTGAACATGAATAAATAATCGGGGTAGACTTTTAGTAAATTGGACAGCGATGGTAATTATTCGATAATTCAATGCTCTATAAATAATGGTTTTAGTGGTCTATGTTATCGATCAACGTGTCCAGAGACAGACAACGTCCATATAGCTGTTCATTGAAATTGAGATGATGACACTTCCTTTACCAGCCACCTTTACTAGGATAAACTCGTTAAAGGTATGACGATCACGATGTGAAAACAAGACGTGATGATTAATCACGGATTTTAGGAGATTTCAACTATTACTTACGTGCGTTTCTTCAATCTCGATGGATTTCTTTGTCTTTAACTTACAAGTGGCAATGATTTAATGCATATTAATATCACGTCAGAAATCGAATGTTTTTCCACACCTTCAAGACACAATGTCTATTTTTCTTTTGGGACAAATATTATCCATATATTATCTTTGTAATAAATATATTTAAAAAGCTTTTAGCGAAACAATTTTTCTTTGCAAATAAATATGTCACCAAACTATTGTTTCCTTTAATCGATTTAAAACACACAAAAGACGATGATATAAATATTTAAGCTTACTGTAATCTTCTGTATGTTATACCCTATACGGTGATATCTCGTCTCCTAAATATATTACAGAGAAAGGAGAATTACACGAAGGCTTGCTCATCCCTGTATAACAACGATGTATGCGACCTCATTTAGCAGAGCCACTAAAACACTAGTAGAATATCCCATACTAAAGTTATTCCCATTTAGATTGTAGCTGATTCATTTTATTTGAATAAAGCTTTCCACCTTAAAACGTGCTAAAATTGCGGGTCAGTTTGAGTGGATAATGTATGTTTCATGCTATTCAGATAAAATGTACAGGATACAGTCTGTCATGAATGGCTATTGAAAACATTCAGTTACGGTCACCGTAAAAATAGAAACAGAGGCAATCTTCGGACTAATGGCTGGAAGTGATAAGAGTCCAACCGTACTGAGTGTAGCCAACTAACACCCGTTTCTGAATAACATTTTCTGTAGATGCGTGTTATATTTTGTCTTCCCGTTGTCATCAATTTTCTGTCCAAAATGGGTCACTCAAAATCATATTCATTCAAAGGCTATAACACGTTTATGAGAAACGCATCGATGAATGAACCGCGGTTGTTAATTAGTGTTCATTCGATGGCAGCCTTACCTGTTGAGTAGGGTTTTATTGATACCTCGGTCTTGGTAGTTAATAACAATCTTACTTTGGAAGTTTACATATTGTCCAGGTACGTTCATTGATGATAGCGGTTTTATATCACTGACCATTTGAAGAAACGTGCGCTTATGTCCAAAGAAGATCTTGGCTGCTACTGATTGTGTCTCGGGATAGTGGTATTTGGCAATGTTTTGGGAATCACATTACGTATGGCAGGGTCAGGGTCACGTTAGAAATCTACACGCATAGTTAGCTGTTCACCAGCCGCCAATCCCAAACGGAAATCTATCTGTTGGATCGTGGACAACATTTCAAAACAATTAAGGTTGAGAGCACGTCAGAAAGAAGCCACTCAACGGACTTTTAATTGTGCCTTATATCTTAGAAATTCTAAACTCGTTCTGATTGCTGCACGGAAATTTACTTCCATCACATCTACCAAAAATCAGATGACAAGCCCTCTACAAACGTATTTTATTCAGAGGCGTGTGACTTCTCTCTGGCGGGTATTCTGAAGAGAGAGTGTGATGAAGCCCGTTTGAGATAAAATACTGTATTAAAACTCTGTCGGGATCAAATGTAATCAAATGTTTCCCGACTCTTTCTGTATGAAATGGACAATTCAATATTTACATTATCACACGATTACATTCACGAAATATTATAGACACAAACATGTAATTTTCCATTAAAGTTAGTATTGTCTATAGAGACAATATGATGGTTTTCAAGAAAGGCGCAGTGTAATTATAAATTTCGTGTTGATGAAAAAGGGCGGATCGTCATAACACATAATGTATTTATAAAACCATTGACCATAATATTTTCTTACCCTGTCAGGAATGGTTTCATGTGTTAAACGGTAATAACATGTGAAGTTCATTCGTTTTCTACTGAAGGCATTGTTCAGAGACCCTTATGTTGTATTGTATCAGAATATTGAAGTTCTGATCCTTGTGGAATTGTATCAACTGTTCTACAAGACCAAGACGAGAAAGGAAATCAATAATCTATAATCCCTCTGTCATTATCACAGTGGATTGGATGATAAATGATCATCTACAGTGGACAGTCCTCTGGGATAAGACATGACTCTATTTAATGTTTTGAGCGATAATTTGACTGGTAAGTTTGGGCACTGATCAATCTCGTGGGTTTTATTGGCGCTTAGCTGTTCGAACACACCTAATAACAATGATGCGACGTATAGGCAATTAACAATTTGACAATATACGGGATATGTTTACGGAGGATATGTTAACCTATTGACCTGTTTATTGGTCTTATCATTTGAATAGAATACTCTGTCTATCACCAGGTGTTGAATACAGACGAGATTATCGATTCGACGTGGAATCACGTGTTTACAAAACCAGGAAAGAAATCGAAATCAGACACATTTAAGCTGAATGACGATAATGAGATTGTTCCCTCCATGCAGAATAAATAATGCAACTGATTAACAGAGTTAATTTTGTTACACCAGTTTATCATTGGGTAATTCAAAAATACAAAATACCAATTTCTAATGTCCGTGCAAATTAAATAGAATATTTTGTTCGCATTTGACATTTTGTCAAAATTTATTATTAGAGACGAAATTTCATCCTCGATTAGCTGAGCTATTTATTTGTAAGTGAATAATGCTCTAAGCGGCAATGGCAAGTCATTTAATGTAAATATGGGAATATCTTTCTGGAAGAGTTTTACTGAATTGGACGGCGATGGCAATAATTCTATAATTCAATACCCTTTAAATGATGGATTTAGTGACCTATGTTATCGATAAACATCTTCACAGACTGAGAACGTCCATAGCTGTATATTCAATTTACATGAGATTGTGACACTTCCTATACCAGCCATCTCCATTACTATAAAATGTCACTGGAATGACGTTCAAGATGCGGAAACAAGACGTGATGATTAATAACGGATGTTATGGATTTCAACTTTTACTTACTTGCGTTTTGTATTTAACTCACATGTGTTATACGAGTAGGTGAATGAATGTATATCCCTACTGAAAAAATAAGATACATTACCGTTTTAATTAAACGTTTAATAACCTACAATATTTCGAGACAGATAATTGTGCCATTAATTAAAATTAAACTCAGTGCAGTTGTTTATAGAAGCGATTGTTACCCTTTCTGTTGTAGGCCTATTCACTAAACTATACCGATTTCACAGTAACAGCTGTTATTTAAAAAAC
>JAUELC010269436.1:0-15105 GCA_031471745.1 Cryptochiton stelleri | reverse complement strand
CAAACCCCCCCCCCCCCCCCCCCCCCCTCCGAGGCAAAATCCCCTCCCTCTAAATTTGAAATTCCTCTCCTTTGAACCTAGTGCCTCCCCATTTGAGAATCACTGTGGGCCTACTATAAGCATATTAGGATATAATGTATGTGTAGATGGTGGTTTACGCCGTATGCTCCGGTACGGTTTACGCCGTATACTCACGATTTATTTTATTTATTTGACAGCGTTATACAGCAATTAACGGTGGAAATATCCCATAGGCCTACTATTAAATCAGCTTTCTGGTTCTCTCTGGCTAAAAACTTTAAATCAACAAGAGCTGTGTGCCTTATAATCATCAGCACAGGGCCGGATTCAGCTTGTGGGAGGCCCGGGGCACAATCTGTTGTGAGGGCTTTCTCGGTGCATTAGTGCAATTGCTACTTTTCGACAAAAGTCAAATTCTAGTCACCGGAATTAAGCTCTGGCAAAGAGGAAGGCCAATGAAATTTGAAGAAGAGGAAGATTGGAAACGTAATATCAGCTAATTTTGAAAATGATATTTGGACTACCATGTTGATCGATATTTATTACTGCAATTTGTTTAGAACTATACACTCTGAAATGGCAGGGATGTATGTCGTTTCAGACGTCGGCCGTTCGTCCGTTGGCGAGTGAAAAGGTACCGAAAGCTCCCTTATGAAATATGAAATGCTGTTACTATTTTGTGTTTGTGTGCCAGTGTTTGTGTGGGGGGTAGACGGACACGTCTCCCAAGGTCCCGCCTTTAATCCGGTACAGCATCAGTGAGCGCGTTAAAATGGTTCCGTGCTACTAGTCAACATTGGGTGTTCTCTGTTAGGCCTGCTGTATTTTCTATGTTTGTGGTTTAATGCCCTACAGACAAGATAGACCTGGCATATATACACATGTTTTTCATATACATTTCTTGACACGTTTCCATACAAAACTAGACGTTACGTAATAGCGGATGACATTTAACCAGTGCAAAAACACGTGTTAAAATGCCACCAACACGCAATAGCATTGTTTTCTCAGTCATTCCTTTTACACAAGAAATGTTTGCCACACGTACACAATATGCCCAACAGAGAAGATTTGTTGACGAGTACGGTATACCCCTTACATTGAAGATTAAGACAGAACTTTAAGACTATACTATTGTCTTATAACGTCCATTGATCAATTCTGCGTAAAATCTTTACAGTAGCCTGATTTTATGTTATTATAAAGAGATACACATCGTGTTCATGAATGCTGTCTTTACTTAGCACTGGAGAAACATTTATTTTCCAACAGAGCAAAACACTTAACATTTATGGTTTTTTAAGTGTGGCTATTTACTGTTGAAGTACCCCGCCGTCATATAAGTGAAATACCCTTAAGTACGGCGTTAAACACCAATCAATCAATCAAACAATCAATTAATCAATGTATTCACGAAGAAGAAATATACATGCGTTCAATAGTTTGTTATCTTTGTAATTAACCATTGTGCGATATAAATCCAACTGTTCAGAGAGAAAACACTTTCTCATACATTTCTAATTATTCTGGTCATTAAAACTTATCTATGGTTGCATCTTTAAAAGGCTAACCTATCTTTTATAACTAAACTTACTCCAACTATGTAGGTGATGGGCTTCCTCAGGTCTAAATAGCCTGAGTAAGCGAACCTACTATGTAAATGTTTGGAGAAAGTTAGGTTAGTCTAATTATAAGAGATATGTTAGTCTTTAAGGTGTTACCTTTATTACTTGCAATAAGAGCCAGGCTAACACGGTTAATGGGAATAATTAATTATTCCGGTGTAAAGAATACCCGCTTCTCCACACAGGATCATCCACAACTCCACCTATACTTCGGCCTTTCCTATCCACGCCCTGTCATAACTTAACGAGCAAAACAGTTTGAGGCCGTTGTCCGAATAATTGTGTTTTGAGGGTTAATTCCACTTAGTTATACGTTCCACTGAGTTATACGTTCCACTGAGTTATACTTCCACTGAGTTATACTCAGGGGATTACTAAATGGGTAATCCTCTCCACAAATCGGACTAGCACTAAACTAAAAGACACAGTTTCCACGAAAACATTTACTTTACTAACAATTACATTTTTAGTCTTATTAGCTCTGGATGTCTAAGCAGTTTTCTTGCACAGGTACGAAATAAAATGTTTTATTTAAACTGCACAAGTATGCATCGTGTCTCTAAGACGTGAGACTTGTGAAAAAATGAAAAATTTATAAATAACAATATTATGATTGCTATGCATGTGCTATATCTCTTGAGAATGCAGTAGGCCGATATGTACTAGACCACCTGGAGGTAATCCGTTATAATCTCCCACCCCACAAATGAACAACATTCCATTTAGTTATACTATCTGAACAGAATAACTAAGTGGAACATATAACTATTATATAAAGTGGATACAGCTTTTTGAGCAGGGCATTGTCAATCGCTTCAATCAACATACGCGTAACAATAAACATTAGTACAACTGTCGTTCTTAGTCTCGCGTGATTTCAAACCGTCTCGCGTTAACTTACGATCCGTCACGAACGACTGGTAACACAGCTTCGAACGTATACAAAAACAAAAAACGCGACAACAGGGTCGGGCTGTCGTTGCTGGTTTTCTGATTAGGTATTTGTTCGGTAGTACTTTTGCGTCGAATAACCTCCAAGGTATACATGTAGGTTACGGAGGCGACAGGAGCCGGTTGTTGATCCGACACGATTTGAGAGGATGCTAGAATATAGTCTTACCGGGATATCTATACGAATGGCCAGGGAAGTCTGTTTTTCCTTAGTTCTCTCTGACTTGAAGGTCTGTCTTCGCACATATTGTAATCCCTGACCGCCCATCACCAGGCTCAATAAAATGACAGTTAGCCCTTGTATCATCTTCATCTGGCCTACAACAAATATCATATGATCATAAAATATTTGTTCTCACGCATTTTCTGAACTTCTGCAAAGATTGATTGATTGATGTTGAACGCCGTACTCATAATTTCACTTATATGACGGCGGTGTATTGCAACAGTCAAAAGCCACACTAATACAAACCGTTACATGTGAAGTGTATTGGGCTGTTGGAAAATTAATGTTCCTCCAGTGCTTATAAAGTAAAGACAGCATGATTAGGCTCGAAACATGCTGCTCTTAGCCAGAGGGTGTTCTTACAGAATATTTCAGTTACACAAAAGGTCACAAATGGATAAGATATGTTATGTATCAAGTATATCAGAAGAGGTGTATTAACCCGAAGTGTACAACGTCAATTTTCCCAGCTTAACGGCATTGATGTATTTGTCCATCTTTTAATGAGACTTACGCTGCGCAGGGGAGCTTATATTTATGGATTCTCCCAAGTTTGAATTTCAGGAAAAAAAGTGAATCATCGGAAATAAATTTATATAGCTAAAAGAGCTTAAACATTTAATATCAAAACCATTAAGTTTCAAGCGGGTAACGGGCTTCGCACATTTTGACGTCCTTTTTTTTATGTTAAATGTATGAATAAACTGATGAAAAAAAAAATCGTTTGTCAACTAGAAATGTTATCAATGGTTACACAACATTTCCAATGATCCTTCATGTGAGGGGTGATTTTCAAACTTCATATTCTGTACACTAGAAGGCGCTACTCGTAAAAGCTGACTAGGAACTGCTTCAACGCTATTTAGCTGCAGTAAATGGGGCGTTGTATTCTTCTAGTTAATACACTTCTGATATAAGAGAAACAGAAGTGAACTAGTTTTTGTGTCGTCCAGAAAGTGACCGTTACCAGTATTGTCATTATTGTTGTGATAACACTGTCTGAGTTAGAACGGGAATCAAACCCACTATACCCTCAAAACCAAGCACCAAATCGCCAACAGTACATTATATGTTTATCTGTCCTGCTTGTCATGATTTTAGAAAGATGTATATACATGTACAAAGATACTATTGGAAACACCCAAGTGTGTATAAGCTAATACAATTATTGTCATCGCCTTCAAAATTTACTATAAACCAAGCAGCTAAATATATTAGGCTGGCAATGGCTCGAAATGCTCAAAGTTAAACAACATATCTGTCCCATGCACAAGTATTTAAATAATGTAAACGTTTTAATTGTTTTATTATTATTATTATTATTATTATGTAACTATGTATGTGAAAACACGTATATGTGTTTGCCCTATGTAACTAACATGCGAGAAGCATGAATTGTGCTTAAGCAAATACAGTTTCATTCATTCATTGTATGGTAACTTACAATACACAGTTGAGTTCAAAGAAAAGTAAGCAAAAGCATTAAGTATATTAAAAGACATTAAATAAAGTAACATAGGCTAGACAGGAATATAATCAGATAAATTATTACATAAAATAGACGGTAGGGTCATGATGTCAATGAAATGGTGGAAATGTTTACATTGCATAAGGTGGTTGTATATTTCACTGTTTTTATTTGGACAGTGTTCCTTGATTCTAACAAGCAGACGTCTTTCTGTTTTGCCAATATATCGGCTACTACATCATGAACAGGTAAACTCATAAAGAACATAACTTTGAACTTCTATTGGAATTGTGTCTTTTTGTGGAATAAAAGGGGATACTGGTCTTGATTTATATAGTATGATAAATTTAACAATTTCGTGTTAAATTAGTTTCTCGATTTTGGTCACAGCTCTATGTACAATACGCTGGCTTTGTTTGTAGATGTATGGTACATTTCAGACCAATTTAGTTATATGTTTGTTATCTTTGTCGTTGTTTTTTACCCGATGATTCTTAACAAGCTTTTCTGATACTGATTTCGGAAAATCATTCCAAAGCATAAACATCTTAATGTTTGCAAGTTATGTGGACAATTATTTAACTGTGCTACACAGTTTATTTGCGCGTGTAATGAGTGAGCGGACCCAAACTGTTTTTCGAAACAAGGGTTCACAACTATCGTATCGTGTGAATAAACCTGTCTGAGGCTAGTAAAGATTACCTAACAAAAAAAAAACTCATCAAAACGGAACCTGTTGAGCTAGGCCCCTAAAGCATTTATGAGGAACATGTTCCATAACACTAAATTCCTTTTTTACGAGCAATGCTATAAGGGTTTGCTAATAGTTTCTGATTAGGACACGGTAATCTGGCTATTAATAGTATTGTAATGCGATGTCTTACCATTGCGCCTGATGGGAGTTTTATAAGATAACGAATTAAGCAGTTCATAAAAATAAAGAGCAGCGTTTGGAATATAATTAAAACACCACCGTCTGAAAAGGATGGTAATAACATAACCGCATGCACTATCTTTAGCCTCAAAACCTCCTTGTTTCATATAAAACGTTACAATAAATATACACAAATCATAAACCTGAACATATCGGAGAGTCTTTCCTTGATTATACGGAAAATATAAACCATTAACATGATATAAAGTGAAGACATGCACATAAGACGGACAACAACACAGACATTGTGTATAGAGATTTAAGAAGCTTGTACATAGTTGTTAAACGGTGGCTTTAAAATACGGTCTATTAATAATAAATAATATCACGCAGTGTGCTATCGTGTTTTCTGACCCAATATGTAATAATAAACGAGATAAAATATCATAAGTTTTTTTATTATTTGGTTACAGGTACCAAATTATAAGTTCTGAAATGTGTTTAGAGAAGTGCCTAAAGCTATGTATTGGAATTGTATTACAAAGGCTCTCCGTATCGACATCTTTTGCCCCGATTGTCTTCAAATTCTTTTCCACCAGCCTCTCTAGATTGAGCCTTAATGGACGCTCTGATGTTGTGCGATGGCCTTGAAAGTTCAGTTGAGAATTACGTGGTCCATTTGACATAGAAAAGCGGTTTTTGGAAGTCCATTAGTCGCATGAAAGGAACGTGTTGCACGTCACATTATGGAAAAAGCTGGCCCATTTGTGGAAAACAACTTGACCAGAGAATCATTCATTTACTGGGTACATTGAAAGAGGGTTCTTCCGTTTCTACGTTTAATGTTTAAGTGGTGTTTATAGTACCGTGCTTTGGAAAATTATCAACATTTGAAATATTCCTTACGGCACACTGGATTCCTGAAATTATGCTAGACAATGTTCTAAAGGCAATGTATCCCCATGATTGGCTAATGGTTTATCTTTTCCACATCCATTTTGGAGAATTTTAGTGTACAACTCCAATTAAGGCTGAGCGTGTAACGAATGTGTGGTTACTTTCACGCATCGGGGTTTCTCTTAAGTACTCATAAAAATAGTGCAGTTTCTCCGTGGACCCTAATTATGACTTTGAAATGATTGAAAGTAAACGTTTAC
Organism: Cryptochiton stelleri; assembly: GCA_031471745.1. Classification (NCBI taxonomy): domain Eukaryota; kingdom Metazoa; phylum Mollusca; class Polyplacophora; order Chitonida; family Mopaliidae; genus Cryptochiton; species Cryptochiton stelleri. The sequence goes on along the minus strand of JAUELC010269436.1, from coordinate 8,783 downwards.
GACACAGAGAATATCGAATTTATGATGGGAATTTGTTGTGTGTTGTATCGAGTTGAAAGACGCCTGTCCATAAATTGTCATCAAACGTATTTTACCTAGAGACTATCCATGCATCATAAAATTGCCATATGACTTAATCAAAAACTCTTATGAACGTTTTCTAGTTGGATCCTACATGTACGGTGACTAAGATCACTGTGGCAAAAGAAGGGTCGATAGGGAGATGTCTGGAAAGGGTCTACAAGTAGTTGCTCTTAGGCCAATAGTTCTCACTGAGAATAGTTTTCGGTCTATTATGTTAATTGTTGAAGGCTATGTTGCAACCGCTATTGTAATAAACGCCCGCTAATGTAATACTGTTACAATAACAAACTCTTAAAGTGCGCTAATGTAATAAATTAACCTCAATAACATACTCACGTATTGCAAAGATTATCTTATTGTTATAACTTATAACAATAAGACACTCACGGATTTACATGAGTTCACTATTGTAACAATTTGATTACATTAACGCACTCTTGTATTTTCAAGCGTTTGTTATTGTAATACTTTTATTACAATAACAAACTTTGATATTTTTAAGAGTGTGTTATTGTAATAATTATTACAATAACGCACTCTTGAGTTGCACAAAGTTCGCTATTGTAGTAATTTTATTACATTTCCCATCATCGTCTATAGTCTAGTATGAAGGCCTATGATGGGGATGGAGTGATGCAAGTAGGTGAGGATGGAGTTATAAATGTGGGTAGGGGCGGGGGTTATAAAGTTGGGTTGGGTATGTGGTTGTGAAGGTGGGTTTGGGATGGGGTTTATAATGAAGAGTTGGGGATGGAGTGACAAAGGTGGGTTGGGGTTATAAAGCTGGAATGAGGATGGGGTTATAAAACTGGTTGGGAATAATCTTATGAAGGTGGGTTGGAGATTGGATTATCAAGGTGGACTTGGGGTAGCGTTATAAATGTTGGATGGGGATGGGGCTATAAATGTGGGTTGGGATGGAATTATTAATGTGGGTTGGGTATAGAGTTATAAAGTTGGGGTACAGATGGGGTTGTGGTGGATGGTTGATGAAGGTGGGTTGGGGATGGGATTATAAATGGGAGTTAGGGATGGGGTTATAAAGGTGGGTAGGGGAAGGGATTATCAAGGAGGGTTGAGGATAAAGTTATCGATGTGGGATGGGGATATAAAGGTGAGGTAGTGGATTGGGGCGGAGGTTATGAAGGTTGGTTTAGGCTATAAAGGTGGGTTGGGGTTATAAAGGGGTGTTGGGGATGGGATCATGAATGTGGGTTAGGGATGGGGTTACAAAGGTGGGTTGGGGATATTGTTATAAAGGTGGGTTGGGAATGGGTTTATGAAAGTGGGTTACGAATGGGGTTAGTCCTTCCAGGGAAATGTAATAAAATTATTACAATAGCAAACTTTGTGCGCAATTGTAATAATTATTACAATAACACACTCTTAAAAAAGTCAAAGTTTGTTATTGTAATACAAGTTTTACAATAAGAAACTCCTGAAAATACAAGAGTGCGTTAATGTAATAAAGTTGTTACAAAAGCGAAAATATGGAAATCCGTGAGTGTATTATTGTAATAAGTTATAGCAATAAGTTACTCTTTGCAATACGAGAGTATGTTATTGTAGTCAATTTATTACAATAGCGCACTTTAAAAGTTTGTTATTGTAACATTATTTCAAAAGCGGGCGTTTATTAGAATAGTGGTTGTAACAAGGCTACACTTTTCCCATTAGAAAAGCGGGCGATTCCATAATAGCTTAAAATCCATATCTTGAAAAGCAGAGAGGTCCTATGTTCATCTAGCTTCCGGTTGTGTTTGAGGAACCTTTACAAATAATATGAACGGAATCAAGGACTATATCTCATCAATTGATTGATTGATTGGTGTTCAACGCCGTGCTTTAGGGTATTTCACTTATATGACGGCATGCACTCCAACAATAAATAGCCTCTCTTACACAATCAAACATGTGAAGTGTTTTGTCTTTATCGCCTAATAATTTCAAATAGGATATGTTGGCAATTCTACACGTTTATGGCCATTTAATATAATCATATATATCATATATAATCATATATATCATGCGGCTCTCAACGAAAATAACAGTCACAAATCAGAAATAGTTTGTCCGATTGAGACGTTTAGACGGTAACACAGAGCTATAGCAATCGATCACGGACACTTGCGTGTAGCCACCAGTACACATTTGTCCAGCCTGCACTAATGTACAAACTACAGATCGGAAAGGATGTTCAGGACAATAGTTGGAAAAGCGATAAATAAAGCAAACTGGAAAAATTTACTACTACCCTGGGCTGTTTCAGGTCTCCTCTCTTCATATCTGTTCTCATTTTGCAAAACTAACCATCGGTTCTGTTGATGTCGATATAATTCGATAACCAATAAACGGTGATTGTTTAGATCACAACTCAAACGTTAATATCACGGAATGCATTTTACTTGCGATTTTGTCTTCGAGGTGTGCGGTGAACTTTCTTGCGACAAAGTCGGCAGGCCTTTCGCCCGATTCTGTCTCTTGCAACAAAATCGAAAAGGTGTGTGTCGGCCTTTAGCGAGCGACCTCAAACTTCTACCGATATCAACAGAACCGATGGCTAGTTTTGCAATATGACAACAGATCTGAAGAGAGGTGACATTAATCAGCCCAGGAGAGTAGTATTCAGTTTGCTTTAGTTATCGCTTTTCCAACGATTGTCCCGAACAGCCCTTCCGATCTTTAGTTCTTGTATACATTAGTGTATACTAGGCAAATACGTACTGGTGGCTACCAGCTAGAGCCAAGTGTCCGTGAATCGATCCATATCGGTTGGTTTCAAACGGTTTCTTTGGTGAGCGACGTGAGGGTTAAATGTGTCTATATCGTAGTCTAGTTCCACCGAGTCTTCATCCACCTGAATATAATATTAGGTGTACATAGGTTATTTTTTGGCCTCGGTTGAGGACACACAGACTATTACACTTACTGACTGACCCTGCTGGTGAAATAATGTATATAGACATGGTCAAGTCTGAAAATGACACGGCATAATGAAAACCCTCAAATGGAATTTCTTTGAACTGTGCGTTTATTACTAAACTAACTTTTAGAGATCTACAAGTGTTTGTTAAATTAAGGCCTGTAGACTTCCTTCAGTGCGTGACAGTCTCAACAAACATCCAGTTAACAGTACTTTGTGTTTTGTCGCACTTTTTTAAAGTGTAACTAAAACGTAAGAATTACACTTTAAAAACATGTGACAAACAGGAGTGTTCCGATGTGTAGATTAGTGAACGTCATTTTAAATAAAATTATTTTGTGTTGGGAATGTCCATTAACAGTGTTTTTCGTTCTTTTGGGATGACATCTACGGTAGCTAGTTACAACGGGTACTAGTTCACAAAATTGCGCAGATTGATAGCAGTACTGGAATCGAACCCACTACCCTCAGAGGCAGACACCAAATTGCTACCAGTAGAAGGCCGATCGGCTGAGTGGTCTAGGTGACCGATACTTACTGCTGGCGATTTGGTGCTTGGATGGAGGTCGTTGGTGAAATTCCAGTACAGGTCTCAGCGTTCAAACTTTTCTGAACTAGTATATATTTTAACTAAGACAATGTTATCTCAAAATAACGAAAGTACTGTTAACGGGATGTTAGTTGAGACGGGCAGCCTACGGGCCTTAATTTGACAAACACTTGTAGATCTCTAAAAGTTAGTTTAGTAATAAACCCACAGTTCAAATAACTTCCATTTGAGGGTTTCCATTATGCCGTGTCAGTTTCAGACTGGACCACGTCTAAATACATTATTTCACCAGCAGGGTCAGTCAGTAAGTGTAATAGTTTGTGTGTCCTCAACCGAGGCAAGTAAACCCCGTGATGATTAACCTATGTGCACATTATAATATTTAGTTGGATAAAAAATCGATGGAACTAGACTAGGATATAGACACTTTTAACCCTCACGTCGCTCACCAAAGAGACCAGTTTGAAGAACAACCGATATGGATCGAATCACGGACACTTGCATCTAGCTGGTAGCCACCAGTACTCATTAGCTTAGTCCACACTAATGTATATAAGAACTAAAGATCAAAAGGGCTGTTCGGGACAATCGTTGGAAAATCGATAAATAAAGCAAACTGAACTCTACTCCCCTGGGCTGATTAAGGTCTCCTATCTTTAGATCTGTTGTCATTTTGCAAAACTAGCCATCGGTTCTGTTGATATCGGTAGAAGTTTGTGGTCGCTATTATTTAAGAGTAAGAATGGAATCAGTCGTTCTAGTTGAAAAATATATTATATATGTTCTTTAAAAAGTGCAAACAGGAAAGTTAGTTTAAAATATACAGGTGAACTATATAAATAAAGAATCTACTATTAAAAACACACAAGCACAAACTAAAAGTTGTTATTCAATGACGTTCAATGACATTTTAAATCTTTCACTAATATATATTTTGTTGTTTTGTTAGAATCAATATAACCACAATATTGAAACATATATATGAAATTTCGTCGCAGACTGAGTTGCCATCCCCAGCAAACCATCATAGTTATTCTTATACATTTGTACTTCCTGGTAAAACCGGTTATTTTAGAGATCGGATTATCAAAAAAGGTCAAAGAAGTCATTTCAAATTTTTGATGATCTCCGAGACTTCGTTGATTCGTTATTTCATACCGCCACAGGGATAAAACAGGCGCGGTGCCAGCGCCCGGATTGCACTTTGCTCGGTTTGACAACGGACAAAGTTATCTTTCTGATTCGACTGTCTGATGATGTGAGCTAATTTAACCAAATTGTACAATAAATATCGTGCCAATTGAAGTGCTTTGAGGCAAACTCTCTTTGGATTTCTCTTTCCAATGTCAGATATGTCTATGTATATTCGCAACAGCCTATTAATGTTAGTTCCAAGTTTCCATAAGGAAACACGGGTTTGTGTATACTTGGTCCACCGTTTCTCCTTTTCTAATTAACGTATATAGTAGACACAATATATTCGTTGAAAACCGTCAAGTCTAATGAAATGAACCTTCTTGGGTTACGAAGAACAAACCTACAGGGGCCTTAAAAGTCATTGCCGCACACGTTATCGGAATGTCGTTGCACCAACAGTCTGTTGAGTTTCTTTTTTCTGATGAAAGTCTGTTGAAACGCTTTAAAAGTGTTGCCTATACAATTAATTAAAAACGTGGCTCTGCGGTCAGAGCAGAGGAAAGGTGTCTCTTACATATTCCCGTTGTCCCTGAAGATTTCAACGAAGGCAATTGGGTTAGAAAACCTTTTTGAGTAATTGTTTACATGGGTAGTTGACGGGTATCCAATTAACAGTTAACTCAACAGAAACGTTCAAATATTACATGCTTATTCGCATCGACGTATGATACGTTCTGTCCTTTAAGATAATTGATATTCTTTGACAGAAGCATCTTTAACCGAGCCCATGTTAGTATGGCGCTTGGTTTCCAATGAACACTTTGGTATTGTGTGAAAACAGGCTGTTGTCTCAAAACGTCTAATAGCAGACAGCTGCCAAATAAAACAGCGCTACGGACATTGTGCTGTATCTTGGGACATTCGATCAGATTTTCTTTCACAGTGTACGACACCATATGCTTGTAGCAACTGAAAACCGAATACGTTCAGGTGCCACTCAGGAATAATCCATTACATTGAAGGCGTGTCTTAAATATCGGTAACACCGGTGTTTTCTTTTAAACTACACGATAAACAAATCGATTTTACTTTCAGCGACGTTTACTTTGGCACAGACAATTTAACAGAAGTGCAAACAGAACATGCTGCATAATAAACCTGTTCGAGCGCTAACGTTATTGTACGTTAGTTCGAATTCTGTCGAAATGTATTTAAACAAGAGTTTTATTTGCTTTCAACAGCTGTCAGCAAACAACTTTAGCTTGTATTATCGACTTATATAACTTCTACATTATTTAACATTGGGTCGAATTTGGACGACTGCATACTTATAGCTATATGGCTGTAAGTGTATGGGTATAGATGAAGGTAAACTTATATAATAATATTGACACTATTCGGACCTTGGACTGTTACTTTACACAATGAACAAGTGCCCTCCTCATATCGGCTCGTACGCTTATAGTAACGTAATATAAGACAAGTTATAAAATCGAAAAATCATCTCATGTTCTGGATAAACTGTACATAGAAGTATAATTTATTAAATCAATAGCTGTCTCATAGGTTATTGTGAATGGACTGATTTTCAAAAGAACGTGAATTAATCTTTTGTTATAGATAGAACCCTAGAAAATTAAATTAAAAATGGTAGCTGATGCAGCCGAATCACATCGGCAGCTGCGAACACAGTATAAAGTATATATACTACTGCTTTGAATTTTGATTCTTGTTTCTGCGGTCTTCATCTTTGAACTGTTCTTAATTCGTACTGTAGGGAATGGCGTCTATATAAACTCTATTGCCTAATCGCCAATCTAAATTTCGAATTTTGTGTAAATACAATATTGTTTACACTAGGTATTCCAAGTGGCTATATATAGCCCAGATGCTACCTATCAACCTCTGTTGAGTGTCCCGTTTTGTTTAGCCCTGTGGTTAACCACTGGAGGAACATTATTTTTCCAAAAGTGCAAAACACTTCAATGTTATCGTTGTGTTGGTGTAGATATTCACTGTTGGAGTACACTTCCGTCATATAAGTGAAATACCCTTAAGTACAGCATTAAACACTTATAAATTAATCAATCAATAAACCGTTTTATTCATATCTACTTATATCAGCTATATAAGCTACAGTAATGAACGCACAATGATTACACAGAGGGGGGGATGTAGGACAGTTCCTGAGATATTTCCGATATCGTCGCTCTGTTGAAGAAGACCACAACGAGCCATCATTGATTTGATATCTGACATGGTTCTGTCATATAACTGACAGTGTCAGATGAAAAGAAATGGTACAAAGAGGAAACGTTCGCCCTCGGGACAACCTGGTCAGGCCTAACAGTGTAAAATGAAACTATCCATTCTGTACATGGTTTGATTTAAAAAACAGCATCGACAAATTTCAGAATATGGACATAATTGGAACTTGGCTTAAAAGCGGCGCTGTTCCGTACGACTGATTAGAAAACAACTTTAACAAAGCTTTCTCTGAAAGGTCTCGATTTGTCGAATGGCTTTTCTGTGTATATGTTTACTTTGATGATTCTGTTGGTGCTAAGAGAACATGTTTTGATTGAAAACGATGGTTGGTCAAACAAGGAAATTGGCCCTCTAAGGACATCGCTATATTAAACGTGCATGGAATCAGGCAAAAATGGAAAGGCTATATAACTTTCCAGGAAAACTCTTCTCACAGGCTTTCAGGGGAATAATGTAGGGACGTTAACGTTAAACTGTCAGTTAACATACTAAGCTGCGGATCGAAATAACGAAAAGCTTCTCACTTTTACTTCTTGAGAACTATATCTATGACTCATATGATTCTGTAATAACGGAAAAATACCTATTTCGTGGGCGAAAATACTGAACAAATGGTTTTGAGTCTGGGGACTGGCATGAGGTCGTTCAGCGTCCAACCTTACTGATTTTTTTACTACCTTTAGTAGCAAAAAAACAACAAACCAAATCTTTCTTTGTTGACAAAAATAAATTGAAAAGCAAAAGATAAACATCTATCTGAACAAAATGTTTATAGAACTCTTATCCAAACTCTCTTTTTTTTAAATCGATTTGAACGTGTGCTCATTTTGTGTTTGTGGTTATCGCTCATAGCATGACAACACTTGTATAAACTCTGCCTTTTAAAAGCTTTGAATGGCGGGTTAGCATTGTATGCCAACAACAGCTGTTAGAACCCGGCTCCATTTACCCACAATCTAAAGTGTAAATCTTGTTACAGTACTGGTCCAGTCTTATATGCATCTAACCTTTGTCCACAGAATTCACCGTGTCGATTTTAACCAGCTTCATAAGTAACGACTGTGTAATGTCATACGATAGAATATCCCTGGATGACTGTGTGTTAAAACACGGGTGATTTGAGCTACCTGTGTCCTCCTGCTCTCTGGACAAACAGTCATCAATAAGCCACTTTTGCCGATTTACACTAAATTTTGACACTTTTTTCTAAAGAAACCATGTATTCCCTCCTGTATTTGTCATGTACCTTGTCATTATTTGTGGCCAGTCCGACCGATTGTCGTCTTCTTCACCAATCGGGCTGACATGCCGTCAAGTGAAAGAAAATACCTTGAGTACGGCGTAAAACTCAAAACAAACATACCACTAATCATCTACTAACGAGCTGCCGTATGCTTTCATAATAAGTCATATCAAAGTGATATTGACTTGATAAACAGATGATACACGTTATTACGCTAATACAAAGGCAATAATACTGCCGAGCGTACTATTGGTCCAGGACTCCCGCCATTTTGAAATTATGACGTCATAGAAAAAAATCTGACTTCTTCGAAAGATGCGCAATAGTAAAAAAAAAACAATCCCGCCGAATTTCGTGCATTTTGTACACAGCGTCCCCCTCCCCCACCGAAGAAGAAGAAGAAGCGGTCAAGGTCCAAAAACAGAACAAGTTATAGCAATAATTTCGTATCATAGTTACTTTGTTGAAATCAGAAATTAATATGAAGAGTAATCGACCGTTTTCCATTCTCATTTGAGGCTATCCATATTTCTGAGAATTGATCATATGTCATTAAAAGTAAATTTCGTGAATCTTGT